>APFE031265429.1:2075-54696 GCA_000404065.3 Pinus taeda
AGCCATTGATACCATACAAACTGATTTGGTTCCAAATATAAAGTTGCAATACGTACTTTTTGTGTGTTTTTGCACATTATTGAGATCGAAAAATTGCTCCATCTGTAATATCCATGTTGCGGGATCCTTGCCATCAAACTTCCTCATATCGATTTTTGGAATATGGTGGGTCTTCGATCCAACATTAGAGTCTATGAAATCATGATTAACATTTCTTTTGTTCACATCACGAGTTTTCTTTGCTACCCTTTCACCATTAGTAAGTATTTCTTGTAGAAAATTTGTCAAATCTGTCTTCAAATCTAGATTCAAATCGTCAATCTTAGCTTCCACGCCATTCATCTTAGCTTCCATGCCCTTTATCTTAGATTCCACGCCATCTATCTTAACTTATGTTAGTTTTTGTGAGAGTGAAATTTGTTGCACTTGGTCTTGTAATTTTGATATATCATGTATCATTTATTCCTCTTCTTCATGAGTCACGCTAGAACTTTCAGGTTTCTTACTAGGTGTTTGCATTTTCTTTCGTTGGGGCATCAGTTACTGATAATAATGCTTTACTATGCCCTTTGAATTCCTTCGAAATAATTTTTCAAACCAAGCTTTAGCAAAAATTTAAAAAAATCTACACACCTTTTTTCACTTTGTAGGAGCTTGATATTGCCTTTGATGTATCTCTGTAATTTTGGATCATCCAGTTTTGAAATTGCGACCTGTAGTAGCCCTTTGTGTCCTCTTTCCAATGCCACCAGTCTCATCCCAATTGGATTCTCCAAGGAAGGGTTATGCCAAATCTCCCACAGTGACCTGATTATAGACTAGTTCAATAGAGCGAACTTGTACAACATGCCACGTGTCCCTGTTTCGACCTTTGGCTCTAAAAAAAATATATACAAGAAACTATAGTCTTTCTTCTTTCTATACCTTCTTACAAAATTTCAATCTAGTGCTCAGAGAGAAAGCTATGACAATTTCCCTCAGGTCACCTGTTTGGAATGTAATTTAGGTGTTTGCAAAAAGACCAACTTCCTCAGATCATATCTCTGCAAATGTAGCGCGAAAAGATCTGAAATTCGGTCCCAAGGTTCAATGCGATTTCGTCTCAAATGGTTTTTTGTTTTTTGTTTTTTGTTATGTCCGCAGAAAAAAGTTATAGCGAAAATGCCACGATGACCTAATTGGATCAAGAAACCCCAGAATCCAAGGCCTGATACCAAATGTTATGAAACAAACTCACAAAAAGATAGAAAAGACAGATCAACGCCTTATAATTCAGCCTCTTAGAGGGAAACCTCCTGTACATTAAAAAATGAATGAATCTTTGATGATTCAAATGACAAAACCTCCTTTCTATATATAGGAGTCTAAGGAGTCACAATATAACCCAGCCAACCTAACAATAATAATATAAAGGCACAAAAATAACAATAGAGGGATTCTATGGGGCATAGTAATAAAAATATGGGGACAATAGAGGCACAACAATATTAATAAGGGATACAATTACAATAGTAATGGGGTAATCACTAGTATTATAGAGACCTAACAGGCTACATCTGATATCCATACATTGTGGACATGCCTCCAAGTTTTACAAACCTAGATTGGTAATGAATACTTGTGTTAATTTGTGTTAATAAATTAAATCAACATTTTGGCGTCATTGTCAGGGAGGCATTCATCAACATATTCAAATAGAAGATAAACAAAAACACTAAAAATTTGATAAAACAAAAACAATAAAAATTCAGTTATGTTACATTTTTCTTAGTTATGTTTCTTTATGCGTAGAAATAGAGATCCTAAAGGTAGATCTATTAAACAAACCCCCCCATCAATAGAAATAGTACAATCAAAACTAACCACACCGGTTGTTGGTAAACCAACAATAGAGGAATTAGAAGAAAAACAAAGAACATGACAAAGATTAACTTTAATTGAAAAACAAACTTTGTTAGCCTGGGAGGTCAAAAGAAAACAAACTCCAAAAGCAACACCTACTTCAGGAAAACAAAAAGGAATTTTTAAAGTAAATCAACCCATTTTTGAGTCCATATATCAACCTATTTTTGAACAACTTGAGTCTCAAGTTGTCATCGGAATAGCTGAAGCTATGACAGAAGAAGGGCATAGATCTATTATCTTTACTCCTGAACAAAGACTTGAATATGGAGGATAACAAAGAGAATGGAGAAGACAAAGAGAGGAAGATGAAAAAAGAGAAAATGATAGAAAGGGATAAGAAGATAGAAAAATACAAAATGATAATGAACAGGAAAATGTTGGTGATTCGGAAGCTACTTTTGGCTTACAATATTGGATACAAGTGCAATATTAGAGAAGATGTGAAAATGAAAAATATTCCACCTTATGTATTGTCTAACTTTTATGGAATTACAACAAAATATCCTGATTCATTTATGTTTGAATTTGACATCTTGTGTAGAACTTATGGATACACAAATGACACACACAAACTTCGTCTCTTTCCTGCTACTTTGAAAGTAGCAGCCTTAAAATGGTTCATAGGTTTAGGAGAGCTAACAATAACTTCTTGGGATGAAATGAAGACAATATTTCTTAAAAAATACCAAACCTATTGTAGGCCTAGGGACTTGAAAGAGGATGTTTTCAGAATGACACAACAAGAAGATGAAAGTATAGAAGAATACTTAGAAAGATTTGCTTATAATCTACAAAAATCTAAACAACACCCGCTAAACCAAGAAACCATTTAAACAATCTTTCTCAAAGGTATAAGAGATGAATACCTTGACATTCTAAATATAACGGGCAAGGGTGACATTTCAAACTTGCCATTTAATGAAATTGCTGAATTATGTCAAAAATATTCTGGAGGAAGATCAAAAGTTGGAAGAAGAATTGTTAGTTCAGAAGCAAGCAAAATCAACAGCAGGAGGGATAACAAGATCAAAGATAAGAAGCTTACTAGAAAACTTCAAAACTGATCTCCTAAGTACATTAGGGACACAATTAGATGTTCTAAAAGCAAATAAAAAGAAAGAAGCAAGAAAAAGTCCTAGCAATCTTTTCTCCCAAATGTAGGAAAAAGCATGCATTAAAAGAATGTCCTTTAGATAGTGTTCAAGTATGTGGTTTTTGCACAGAAAACTATCTAAAGTTGAAAGAATTGCAAATGAATCCAATGGAAGAAGTATAAGGAACAAAATGGTGGCACCAAGAAGGCCTTAGCAGCTAAGGATTTCTCAATAAATCCCTCAACAATTCCCTCAACTAAACTATCAGTATCCTCCTCAAAACTCTTGGAATACCCTAATGCCATTGCAAGATTGGCCTCCACAACAATATCAAAACCAACCTGCACAAGGTTGGAGAAGACATGGTTATGGAAACTAGCCACCTCAACAAATGTATCCTCAATAATACCAAAAACAATACCAACAACAATATCAACAACCATTCCCATACCAACAGTTCCAACAATATCCACAATCCATGCCATTTCCACACCAGAATTCTGCATATCCACAATCCATGCCCTTTCCACAACAAAATTCTGCACCATTACTAACACAACCACAATAGCTACAACTGCCTTCAAACCAACCCAGACCAACTCAACTACCAGCCCAGCCAGTGGAAAATCCGAGCAATAAAATTGATAAACCTGCATACAATGTGGAAGAAGCAATATATTTTCCAACATACTCCATTCTTCCCATAAATGATGTCCATTTAAGGTTTGGGAAAGTACTTCATAAAAATTCTCCTCCAATCATAGAAGAACTCGCTGAACAAGGAGAACAACCTGAAACATCACATTCAAAAAAACAAACTCAGAAGGGAAAGACTATCATAACTCAAACACCACCCTATCCAGAGAGGTTGGTAGAGCAAAAAATTCAAATGACCCTTCCTTGATATTCTGGATGAATTGAAAAATTCTTATGTAAAAATTCCCTTACTACAAGGGATCAAAGAAATACCAATATATGCTAAAATAATAAAGAAATTATGCATCAAGAAATATGGTAAAAAGAAGAAGGATTCTACTACAATCCAAGTCATTAGAAAACTAGCAAGCCTCATGTCTACAAAGATAGCAATAGAAAAGTATGTTGACCCTGGTATTCCTATGGTTACTATTTCAATAAAAAAAATTTCAGTTCCAAACACATTGATAGATTTGGGAGCACCTATAAATGTAATGACTAAAGAGACAATGAAACAATGAAACATTTGCATTTAAACAACATTAGATCTACTACTACAATATTAGAGTTAACAGATAGATCTAAAGTTATACCAGAAGGAATATAAGAATATATCATAGTCTCTTTGGTTTCATGGGAGTATCCAATAGACTTCCTCATTTTGCAGCCAAAAACAAACTTGGAAGGACATCCTCTAATCTTAGGCAGACTGTGGTTAGCCACTGCTGATGCCTTTATAGGATGCAGATGTGGAAGTATGATTATTGCACATGGAGATGAGAGAAAACACATCACACTTTATTCTCCAGCACAATCACCTTATTTAGTATCAATGCTTGAAGAACAAGAAAAACAACAAACTAAAACAGTTCTAAGTATTAACCAAGTTTTTGATCTTAGAGAAGAAGAGGAGAATGAAGATCTATTGGATCTTTTCATCTTAGAACAAGATATTTCAGAGCAGATTAGAGTAACTCAGTATGAAGCTGCAAGTAATCTTTTGAATCAGTGTTTTTAGGAAACGTGTACAATTCAATCCTGGAAAAAATCCTTCACAAATATTTTTCCTGTAAACACAGTTACCAATTCAACAACAAAAACAATTGAGATATATTCTGGAAAACATTTGAACATTGGTGACCATTTACAATCGTCACAATAATAAGAGGTAATAGAATAACTACAAAAATACTCAACATCATTTGCTTAGGATTACAAACATATGCAGGGAATTCATCTCAACACATGTATCCACCACATCTATACAGATGACCAAATTAAACCAGTAAGGCAATCTTAAAGGCGAATGAACCCTACGATGAAGGAAATAGTGAAAGAAGAACTATAGAAACTATTGTAAGTTGGGTTCATCTATCCTATTTCAGATAGTCAATGGGTTTCTCCCTTAGTAATTGTACCAAAGAAAAATGGGAAGTGGAGAATATGTGTGGACTATCAGGAATTGAACAAAACAACATTAAAGGATGATTTCTCGCTACCATTTATTGACCAAGTCCTAGACCCATTAGCTGGGAAGAAATTATTTTCCTTTCTAGATGGGTTTAGTGGGTATAATCAGATTATAATAGAAATGGAAGACTAGGACAAAACAACATTTACCTGCCCATGGGGAACCTATGCATATAATGTTTTTCCATTTGGACTATGTAATGCACCTACTACTTTCTAAAGAGAAGTGCTTGCAATATTTGCTGATTTGATCCATGAATGTGTAGAAGTCTATATGGATGATTTCACTGTATATGGAAACACATATGACTATTGTTTGAAAAATATTGAGAAAGCCTTGAAATGATGCATGGAGACAAATCTGTCCCTGAGTAATGAAAAATTCTATATGATGTTAACATAAGGGATAGTCTCGGGACACCATATTTCCTCATCAGGAATTAAGGTGGATCTAGCTAAAATACAATTCATTGTGAATTTGATGCCACCTACAACTCAAAAGGAGGTAAGAAGTTTCTTGGGTTATGCAGGCTACTATAGGTGATTTGTAGAAAACTTCAGTAAAATAGCACAACCTCTATTCAAGTTACTTGCAAAGGATGTCGAATTCCAATGGACAAATCAATGTCAAAATGCATTTCAAATATTGAAAGAAAAACTATCAATTGCCCCCATTCTTCGAGGACCAAATTGGTCTTTTCCATTTCATATTTCAACTGATGCATCTGATACTGCTATAGGTGCATCATTTGGATAGAAAGAAAACCTGTTCAATTATGCTATATACTTCATAAGCAAAAACTTAACACCAGCAGAATTGAACTACACAGACACGGAGAAAGAGATGTTAGCTATAGTACATGCAGTAAACAAATTCAGGCATTACATAACAGGATACCAAGTGTTTATTCATACAGACCATTCAACAATCAAATACTTAATGAACAAATCAATGAAAAATGGAAGAATAACAAGATGGTTACTGTTAATGCAAGAATTTAACATTACAATTCTAGATCGACTGGGGAAAGACAATCAAGTAGTTGATTTCCTTTCAAGGCTTCATACACCCAGTGATCCAAATATTGTTGCAGATAATTTTCCAGATGAATATTTATTTGTAATAACTGTAAAAACACCATGGTTTGTAGATATAGCAAATTATCTATCCTATGGGAAATTACCAACTCAGTTCACAAAGAAGCAAAAACGAAATATCATTAGAGAAAGCTCTAGATATAGTTGGGTGAATGGTGATTTATTTTATACTAGCTCTGATTTAATAATAATAAAATGTGTTAGAGAGGATGAAGTACTAGAAATTTTGAAATCATGTCATGATGAACCATGTGGTGGTCATTTTATAAACAAGATGACAACCTATAAGGTGTTGTAATTGGGCTACTACTAGCCAGCAATCTTCAAAGACTCCAAAGCCTATGTCAAGAGGTGTGACAGTTGCCAAAGAATAGGAAGACCAATAGTATCAGATGAAATGCCACATAAGCCACAAGTGTTCATAGAACCATTCGAACAATGAACTCTGGATTTCGCAGGACTAATAAATCCACCATCAAGTGGAAAGAAGTACATCTTGGTATGTACATATTATGTAACTAAGTGGGTGGAAGAAAAGGCAGTAGCAAGGGAAACAGAAAATTCAATGGTCACATTCCTCTTTGAGGAAATGTTTGTTAGATTTGGGGTACCTAGACAGATTGTAACTGATCAGGGCACACAATTCACTTCAAAATTTGTTTGGGATCTTACGGAAAAGTACAAGATCAAACACAGGAAATCAACATTGTACCATCCTTAGGAAAATGGGAAAGTAGAAGCAACAAATAAAGTCCTAGAAAATATAATGACAAAGACAATACAGATGAATAGGAGGGATTGGTCAGAAAAGTTAAGAGATGCACCATGGGCATACAGAATAACATGGAAAAACACAACTGGGTTTAGTCCATATAGGTTAGTGTATGGAAAAGAAGTCTTACTACCCATAGAATTTTAGATACACACATTTAAGTTGGCAACAGAATTAGGACCAGAACTATTTGAAGCACAAAAACAACGGATAATGGAAATGAACCAATTGAATGAACAAAGACAACAAGTTGTGGAATAAACAACATTGGTGCAGCAAAAAATAATAAAATGGCATGATAGATTCATCAAGAAAAATACATTCAACAAGGGAGATTGGACATTACAGTTTGACTCCAAATTCAAAGATTTCAAGGCAAAGTTCACAACTCATTGGCTAGGGCCATATGAGATAAAATAAATCCTCGATAATGGAGCTTTCAGATAAAAACAATTGATGAAGAGTCTACATCATTTTTAGTAAATGGACATAGGAAAATTAAGTCTTACTACCCATAGAATTTTAGATACACACATTTAAGTTGGCAGCAAAATTAGGACTAGAACTATCTGAAGCACAAAAACAGCGGAGAATGGAATTGAACCAACTGGATGAATAGAGACAAGTAGAGGAACACACAACATTGGTGCAGCAACAAAGAATAAAATGGCATGATAGATTCATCAAGAAAAGGACATTCAACAAGGGAGACTGGGCATTACAGTTTGACTCCAAATTCAAATATTTCAAAGCAAAGTTCACAACTCATTGGCTAGGGCCATATGAGATAAAATAAATCCTCGACAATGGAGCTTTTCAGATAAAAACAATTGATGAAGATTCTACATCATTTTTAGTAAATGGACATAGGCTTAAAGTTTACAATAAACCTATCAATAAATAAGATTTTGTGAAACAACTAATACAAGAGACAACTCTGGAAGTAATGGAATGACATAGCCATATGCCTTCCAATACCCCAGAAGAGGAATAATAAAAAAAACAAAAGCAAAATAATAATAATAATATAATAATAATAAGTTTGCTAGTGAAAATTAGGCAACTGGCACCAAGCAAACAGGAATTCATAAAGGAAAACAAACTTGTTTTTGCCTGTATGAATTCACAATTTTTACTCTCACAGCAGTTTGATTTTGTAGAAAGATCCTCCAAAGAAACAAGACTTGAGGACAAGTCTTGAGATAAGTAAGGGGGAAAGTCACAAAAGAAACTTAGTTGAGCAGCTGAATTGACGACGAAACTTGTATTATATCGCAGTAGGGACCTGAAACATTTTTGAAACCATTGAGCAGAAGGGACCTGAAAATGTTAGAAAAAACATGTATATACTACATAAAAAATGTACATGACAGTAGGGACCTGAGTTATTATGAATCAATTGTAGAGGGACCTGATCGACATCAACAATTAGTGGACCTGAATCAATGAAGGATGCAAGAACATGAAGCATAAATAAAGTTTAGTCAATCCATCGTAGACACTTCATCAAAAGACATTTGACCAGAAGAGATCGTAGGCTTTATCAAATATTATCATGGAGTACAAGTACTGTAAGTACAAAGTTCTGCTCTTGAAAATTCAATTTTTTTTTTAAGAAATTTTTAGAAACATGTTAAAATTAATTTAGTACATGAAAACGTAATTTTACTTACATCTTCATTTCACTACCCTTATCCTATTATTTTTCATTTCACTACCCTCATCCTATTCTTTTTACTAATACCCTCATCCTATTATCCTATTCATAACCATTATCCTATATTTAATACTATAAATATCCTCGAAATATTTATTTCATGTCCTATATTCATATTCCATACTCCATTTACATATCCATTTAATCTCCTAACCATAAGTTTTTTGAAAAACAAAAAGGATCAGAATAGAGGGTTCAACAATTGACCCTAGAACCTGCACAACCAATAACAACATTAGTATCATGGAATTAATTTTAAAACATGACCTAAATATGGTCATTTTTAAATTAAAAAGAGATATATTGAAATACAAACCTATGGAAACATGCACATTATAACAAATATAAAGTGGAAATGATTTATTGTAACAAGTTATAATAGCGCATAAGAAATGATACTATTGAAGTGACAAGGGTTATTATAAAAAACATACAATGCAAATACATGCTATATAATAATCAAACAATGCATGTTATGAATGCTTCAGAGGAATAAGCCGTAGGTAATGGAGGTAGTGAATATAAGGGAAAGAACGATGACACTTGAATAGCGATAAGACCATACAACGTGCAATGAAAACCATTCAAATGGCAATCAAAACATAATGCATAACAAATACGACCCAACTATAACGAAACATATGGTTTGCAAATAATACAATGGTATAAGTGGAATATTAGTCAAGGTCAAACAATGAATGTTGTGACAGTACTAAGGAATGGTATACAGGATAGTCATGACAGCCACGATGGAATGAGGGACAACCATGATGGAAGCCATTAGAGCAGGTAAACGGTCAAACACAATTTTAAATACAAACATTACAGGTTTCAAACAACGCCGTGAGTTTTCATACAGTTTGTCATTGAACACAAAATTCTGCCATTGTATACATAGAGTGTGGTGAAAAATCGTCCCTCTCCACAATCATAGTCATGCTGAAGGCTGAGGGAGAGCGATGAAATATGCAAAAGCGTTTAACATATGGTTGTGAGTTGGATATGTGTGTTTGAGTGAAGAAACACGAGAAGAGAGGAAAGTGAACCGAGAAGACAAAGGTAGAAGATATAGCGGTTGTAGATTGGAGTAATAAGGAGGAAAACCGAAGAGGATTAAGAGATAAGTCGAGAGGACTAACAGAGAAAGTGGATTTAGTTAAGAGAAATCTCATGCAAAACAAGGTAAGATCGAAATGTGATCTCTCTCATTGAATGCAACAAATGGTTATGCAAAAATCTCTGGATTCTTTCATTAAAATAGAGGTTAAAACTCTGAGATAGGAAAGCGCTCACAGTCATTCGATGTCTCTGTCATCAGTCAAGGAATATATGTTTTGAACTGAGGTTTAACAAGTGGCAACCATAATAAAATGTAGGTCGGTCGAGTCAAGATCAAAGGAAAATCAATATAAGTCACTGTAGCCAAGTAACACCATTTGGAACCTCCACGTTCACTCATTAAATCATTGAATTGAATGTTTGAATGTAGAACTAAACGTTTTCATTGAGCTTGAGTAATGAAACAAAATGTTTTGTGTAGATTTGAAAACATAAACACAGTCTTTTGCCGATATTGAATAACGAAAATGAGTGTTTAAAGTGGAGTTTTAGAAACACATTCTGTCACCGAGTTAAAACAAAGAGTTTGATTGTAATTTTGATTGCATAAACACGTGTTGGGTAATGAAACAGAGCAATGTGTTAAGGTCAGGTTGCATGAATACATGTCTACACCAAATTGGTTAATGAAATGGAGTATTGAACTTGCAAAGAAATGCATAAAAAAGGATTTGTTGAATACAGAGTGAGTTCAAAAACTGTGGTTTAATTGTGTAAACAGTGAGTTCAAAAGGCAAAAATCGTGGGTTGATTGCATAGACAGTGGATTTAAATGCATAGACAGTGGATTTAAATGCATAAACAGTGAATTTGATTGCATAAAAAGTAAGATTAATTGCATACACAGTGGCATTAATATGACAAACAGTGAACAAAGAAAAGAAATCCAGTTTTTTTATGAACAAAATCTGAATAATGGTGTTGACATATGATTTATTTGGCATATAAATGAGTTAAGAGAATGACAAGGAAATTCGAAAAGAAAAAAAATCCATGATATGATTTTGTTTAAAAAAAAAAACCAGAGATCGATTTCCAAGTCTTCATTTATAAACAATGTTATGCATGAAAGGAATACTTTGTTTGTAGGGATAGATCCGAGAGTGGATTTTACATCAGAGAAAGTAGTTTTTTTTGTTTTTCAGTCATAGAGGTTAATAAAAAAACATTTATTCATTGATCGCAGAAAGACAGAGACAAAAAGAAGCTTGGTTTTATCATTCTAAAGAATAACAAGAGAGAGGTCAACCTTATACTAACTGAATAAAAAAGGATTTGTATGCACAAATGATTGTTATTTTTATTGTTAAAAATGAAGTTAATGATAATAGAAGGGCATATCCACTAGTTTTCAGAAATCATGGCCACCAGGATAGAGCCAAAATTTCAAATAGAACAATGGAAGAAGGAAACAATAGAAAAGTTGTATCAAGTAGGGCTTATAGGGTTTTTACAAAGGTTCAATGGTCACAGTGAGGGGATAACCAAAGAATTTTTTAATAACTATATTCGGGAGCAAACAAGGGTAGGGATCCTAATCATTCCAGTGACTCAGGAATACATTTCCCAAGCAATAGACCTTCCACTAACAGGGGAAAATTATCACAAGGTCTACATTTCAAGGAGAAAGCACAAACTTTCTTCTTGGAGAAAAACATGAAGGGAACCTTTGATAGGGCCAAAGGTATACCCAGGGAGTGGTTCAATGAGCCATGGGGGGAACTAGTATTGATTATTCAGAAATTCTTCACTTGTGATAGGGGACAAAGTGTGGCACACTTGTATCATGTTAGGGTCCTCCAACACATTAAGGGGGAAGTAAAAAAAAAATTCCATATTTCTTCTTCTGAAGTCTCATTAAGATGATAGAATCAACAAGAAATGATAATAAACCAAGGGAGGCACAAGTCTATCATCAGGGGCTCATAAAAATAGTTTTAGAGTATCAAGTCAAAATGCAGGGCATAACTTGGAGATAGTTTTTAAATCAAAACTAGTATCAGGAACATGTCATTGAGGAACAGAAAACAACAGAGCAGAAAACTAGGGGCATTATGATTTCACCATTTTATACCAGAACCAGGTCCAAGAAACAAATCAACACTGTCATGGTTGAAAAGGAAACATCCATCATATCCACTCCTAGGAAGCCTAGGAGGAAGAGCCCAGTAAAAACAAGTAGGAGGGACCAAGAAGTACAAATTGTAGAAACATGTTCTACAAAGAAGCAGGTAGAGGATATCATTGAGAGACTAGAGAAAGAATATTATTTTGATGATGTGGTAGCAACATCATTTGCAAAAGACACACAAGAACTCAAAAAAGAGTTACACTTGAGCAAAATCAAAGAACTAACAGACCAGCTAGAATAAATAAGATTCTGGAAAAGCACTTGAAGAAAGAAAACAAGGCAAGCAAGAAGAGTAATGCAAATCTAGTTAAGGAGAATGAAAAATTAATTGAAGAAATAGGCAAACTAAAGAGAAAGAATGACATACTTTGCAAACATACATTCAAGTGGCTTAAGGAAAAGAACATGTGGAACAACAAATATAAAAAACACAAGGTCAAGGCTACTTTGTATAAAAAAGAACACAACATGGGGATAGATTATCTGTTAGAGGTAGCACAACAGGAGGCATTAGGGTTAGGAACAGGATACACAACAGGGGTAAGAAGTTCCAAGAGGAATAAACAAGCATGAGGACATACTTGAAGATCAGCAAGGGGGAGATGTTGGCCCTTAGTTTTGGTCCATTTTCGCTTAAGGAAACTTACTTAAATCTTATATTATCCATCCATTTTCCATCACATCCAACTCATTTTTATGTATTTTATGCACATTCAGGTATTTAATTTTAATTTTACAATTTCTAGAAGTTTTTATGAAAATTGAATTTCAAGTGCAATTTTTGGATAGAATAAGAAATTCTCGTAATAGCTATATGGATGTCATACTTTGGGACACCTAGACTCGAGTTGGATACATGAATGGAAAGCTTGGGAACTAGGATTGGACTAACTCAAATTTGTCTGGTCAAAACAAACTAAATCAGGCCCGGCCAAAGATGGTCAAACAGGACCAGTCATTTAGAAAATCCCTAGGAAATAGGGTAGTTTTGTGATTTCATAGGATTGTCCATATTTTTAGTGATAGAATGGGTGGATTTGACTTGGATAGATGGATATGAGTAGATAGAGTTGTTAGATAGACTTTATATATGTTTGTTTCATGATCTTCTATTTAAAGCCAAAACTTTGAAGGCTTATGTATGTAGTTTTTGTATAACTTTATGCTGAGACATTTAAATATTTGAAGAACTTGTTCTACATCCATTTTTCTATTCATCGGTGTGGACGAGTGACTGAATTTTCAGTAGTTGATAGCATCATAAAGTGTGCAAGGCAAGGGTGGAGGGCCCCCACTCCAAGCTAAGTACACTTCATTGTTAAACTAGCTTAATTTTCATGTACTAGTTGCTTCAGAATTATTTACTTGTTTTGTTTCAGATTTGCTTACTTGAATTGATGAGTAATGATTTATATTGCTTATGAATCTTAGTTTGTTTATCACTTTTATAAGGAGGGATGACAAAGGTTTCAAGTTAAACCCTCCTTCTATTGAATTAATGGATCAAAGCTAGAATTCATCTTTAGTGTGTTTAAGTAGTTTTACGCAATTTTAGTTTTCTAACAATAGCATAATGATGAGTGAATTGTGATGAGGAATACTAAAGATATCTTAAGTTAGGAGTCTCATTTATTGTTTATTCATGCATCTTGAGCTGTTGTTAATTAATGATTTTTTATTTCTGTTCATTAAGCGATATTGTAGAAGAAGGACACAAATGAATCTCTTAAGTTAAGAGCCACTTCATCTCACATACATCGCAGAAGTGAGTTAGAAATTGTTTAAATAGATTTATATTTGTAATACGCACTTCCTTAATTCCTTATATTTTATCTTCTAAGCTTGACTACATCTAATATCCATACATTGTGGACATGCCTCCAAGTTTTACAAACTTGGATTGATAATGAATACTTGTAATAATTTTCGTTAATAAATTAGCTCAACACTAATTATTTTTGAGAGGTTTCTAATTGAATAATTTAATCCTGCTAAAGTAATTGAAACAACATAGAGCAGTGTAAAAATTAACATGCAATCAAAGCTAAGGTGGAGGATAAGCCTAAAGGAGACAAGAGTCGAAGCAACCATCTTTGGAAAATTTGAAAGAGCCTATTTAATCAAGTCAAGATGTCTTCCTCTTACTTTAAGGAAAATTAGAAGTTGGGAAATCTAACTTTGATGCATGGAAGATCAAGTTAGAAATCATTTTGGAGGACAATGATGTCTTAGAATACATTTAAGGAAAGGTACCTGAGCCTCCGGAGAATTCTTTTGTTGCTTCCATGAACAAGTACAAGAAAGGTGAATTAAAAACAAAGAAAATTATAATTGATGGTTTACAAGATCATTTACTTGCTTATGTTGGAAATTTGAATAAGTCTAAGGATATGTATGATAAGTTGGTCGACATATATGAAGTTAATAATTTGAATGAGATCGTCTCCTTGAAAGATCAACTCAAAGATATGAAAATGAATAAGGGAGAGTTTGTGCAATCCTACATTATGAGGATATATTGTCTTAGAGATCAATTACAAAAAATCGGGGAAATTGTGCCTAACAGGGAATTGGTGATTGTAACCCTTGGAGGTCTCCCTCCTATTTGGGAAACCTTCATTACCACTATAAGAAAGAACAACAATTTCCCATCATTTGATGAGATTGTTGGAAATATCACTCAAGAAGAATCGAGGTTGATTTCAAGAGGCATGATTCAAAAACATGAAGAAGGAGAGTGATCAAGGTGGCTCCAGGAAGGCTTAGAAATCGAAGGTGGCTCCAGAAAGGCTCTAAAATCAAAGTCTGCAAAAATTTAGCCAAACCAATACCAAGTTTTAGTTCTATTCATTACAATTCCAATGGCACATACAATATTCAAATCCGAGTCTGTATGACCAACTTATGGCTCTTTAAAGTTTGACAAGACAGGGAAAAAGCAGGGCCCACATTGTGCCACATGGCATCCCAGTTGATGGGCCTCCAAATTAGACACAAATTAAGGCCCATCTAACATTTCTTAGGTAGATGAAGGCTATATCAAACCTATCCTTCTACACTTAATAATATTTTTAGCTTTAATATGTTCATTATGAAGGTTTATGGATAATTGCATATTTGCGCCTAATAGTATTTATTTTTGTAGAATATTGTGAGAATATTGGGCAATATGAAAATTTGGAGGAAGAGATAATTTAGAAACTTGCTCCTGTAATAGTACAAAGTAAAAATAAAGTTAATTTCCTAATTAAAATTAGAACCAAACAAATAAGCACATACCTATATTACCTATGATTGAAGTCTGCCAAATTACAACAAGGTTTTGGGGACGACTCTCCACCCAACTATAGGCTCAGTTGTGCAAGGATTTGCTACAACTGGCCACCCCTGAGCCCTCAATCAACGGACTACTACCAGTGACTCCTAAGTCTTAGAACACCATTCTCCCAAGAGAATGAAAGATAGAAACTCAGAAAGATGGAATACCTCCCATCCTCCTCACTCTCTAATAAATAGAGCAAACATTGGATGGGGAACCACATGCACACACTCCATGTGTCTACATGAGACTTTGATTTTTAGCTTTCTTTACTTTTCTTTTGATTTTTTTACTTTTCTTGTTTTATTTCTATTTATTCTTATTTAGAGAATAACCATTTTTATTTATTTATTTATTTACTTGCTATATATTTTAAATATATTTATTTTATGATTTATTATTTTTATTATTTATCTCATTAAGTGATTTATTATTTATTATTCATTTTCTTCATTTATTATTTTGTGATTATTTATTATTTATTATTAAGGGGAGGGAATTACATACTCTCCCATATTAGGAATTCGTCCGAAGTAAGTTGAATTATTTTATTATTCTCATTATTTTTATTAATTATTAATTATTTAATTTACTTCATGTTGCCAACACCCTCCGCTGAACTAGTATAACCAGCAGACATCAGAAGTCCACAACGCCCGAGAAATCTCAAGGGATCTCTGTCCTTTTTCCCACTTTCGGCACCAGGCATAAGCCTGACCCGATCTGTATCCTAGTCCAACGCTGACCCCAAGGCTCGCGCCTGACTCAGACCTCATCTGCCCCAAGGCAGGCATCCGGTCCAGTACTCAATGACCCCGGGCATCTCGCAAGGCTGGCCCACTCCCTCCACAACTACTAAGGCGCATAGCCCCATGCATTGAAGTCCTTTACATCCCTTCCAGACTTTGGCATCCCAATCCAATAACAAGCACCTAGCTTAGAACATCAGGCATTTGGCCTCCTCAAGATGGTCCCATAGCTCATCAAGAGCTATACACAAGACAAAGGAACCACTGGCATATGTAGTGTTGATTGAGTTTTGTCCCCAGCCCATATGGTATTATTTATTCTCCCTCATGCATATGGGCTTGCATGAGATCATCAAATAAACCGGCCCTCACAGCCCAATGTGTAGTCCTGTCGATCATTATAGCTCAACATGCAACAATGCATTCGTTATACCATCATAGTATCATAGAAAATAATCCACATGCCAAGTCTTGCATGTCATCATGAGAATATTCATCATTGTTAATCACAAAATAACAAACTGCGTGCTCATCCATGTCATTTGTATGCAACTACTACATCCTTCACAATTTTAAATTATGATATGAGCATATTTCATCAAAGATATTACATAATAGATGAACCACATGTCAATAAACCTCATATTGTAGCATCATAAATCCTATGCAAATCATAAGGATACATTATCACTATAAGAACCACATGTGCATCATTATATTATATCAGTCAAGTATCTGTCTTAACTAAGTAAGCATTTCCACACATTTTAATCAAGTAAATAAGGAAAGCCTTGAAAAATAACATCTGCATCTTCCCAAGTAGCTGACCCTAGGCTATATTGGTCCCATTGGACCTTGACTTGCTCAAACTCACAGTTCCTGAGTCGATGAACCCAGCGCCCAGTATACAGAATGGTTCAACCTGAAGGACTCCTTCCTCAGAAACCTGCAAGTTTGCAAATTTCAAAACATGGGATAGGTTAGGTACATATTTTCTAAGCATAGAAACATGAAACACATTATGCATGCTTCTCAGATGAAATGGAAGCTCGAGCTTGTAAGCAACTGGTCCAATCCTCTCTAGGATCGTGAATGGCCCAACAAATCTAGGCGATAGCTTTGTTCCCTTACCCATTCTAAAGGGACTTTTAAAGGGTTTGATTCTAATAAAAACTTGGCTTCCTTCCTCAAGGCTTCTATAAGTTTTCTTTGCAACATCATAAATTTTCTGGTGATCCCTGACTTCTTTTAGTCTCTATTTAATTGTGGCCATTTATTCTTCCATTTCTTGGAGCATTTCAGGTCCCAACATGACTCGATCCCAACTTAACGGAGTACGACATGGTCTTCCATACAAGATTTCGAAGGGAGCTGCCTGTATTGAACTGTGGTAAATAGTGTTGTACGCAAACTCCACTAAGGAAAGGTATTTCTCCCATTGGTTTTGTTGATCCATGACATACATTCTTAACATGTCTTCTAACACTTGGTTTATTCTTTCTGTTTGACCATCTGTCTCTGGGTGATATGCTGTACTGAAATTTAGTTGTGTTCCCATAGATTGTAATAGACTTTTCCAAAATCTAGAAGTAAAGTGGGCGTCTCTGTCATATATTATCTTCCGTGGCACTCCATGAAGGTGAATTATTTCTTTTAGGAAAATTTGAGTGATATTTGATGCTTCAAAGGTGGTCTTGATTGGAATGAAGTGAGCACTCTTAGTTAATTTATCAATCACAACCATAATGCAGTCATGTCTTTGGGATTTCATAGGTAAGCCTCCAACAAAATCCATCGAAAAAACTTCCCACTCAGTTTCCAGTATATCATGGGGTTGTAAAAGCCCTGTCGAGTGACGATGTTCAACTTTAACTTGTTGACATTCTAAACATCGGGCCACAAACTTTGTTATATCCTTTTTCATTCTTGTCCAAAAAAATGGTTATTTTAAGTCTGCATACATTTTCTGGACTCCTAGATGTGCCGCATATGGAGCTTGATGGGCTTCCTTCATTATTAAATTCCGAAGATCATCATCTTTTGGGACGTAAACCCTACCCTTATATCGTAGCAATCCATCATTTTCTAAGGTGTATTCCTCCCACTTGGTCACCACAGGTACCTCTTCTTGTAAGGAAAATTTTATTTGCCGGTAATGCGGGTCCCTTACTAGGTGATTTAGAATCTAGCTTCTTAAGTCTATATATAATGATGATATTGAATGAAGTCTAGGTCTCAATTCTTAAAGAGTCTGAAACTTTATTCTCTTTTCCCTTTATATAAGATATCTTGAAATCATAATCACTAAATAGCTCACTCTAGCGTCATTGTCGAGCATTAAGGTCCTTTTGTGTGAAGATATACTCGAGACTTTTATGATCTGTTCTTAATTCAAATTGACGCCCCATTAGATAATGTTTCCACAATTTCAAGGCCATTACAACCGCTGCTAATTCCAGATCATGAATCGCGTAATTGATTTCATGGTTCTTGAGTTTTCGTGAAGCATAAGCGATAACCCCTTCATCTTGCATCAATACTGCCTCTAATCCTTCTTCTGATGCATTTGTGCATACAAGAAAGTCCTTGTCCATGTCGAGTACTTTTAATATTGGAGCCATTGTTAGTCGATGTTTTAGCTCATTAAATGCTTTCTCACACTCACTTGTCCATTCAAACTTAACCCTTTCCTTTGGAGGTGGGTGATGGGATTAGATATCTGTGAGAACCTTTTTACAAATCTTCTATAGTCGTATGCCAACCCCATAAAACTGCCTACTTCCTTGACATTCTAAGGAGTGGGCCAAGTCATTATAGTTTCAATCTTACTGTAATCCACTGCAATGCCTTTCCCACTAATCGTATGGCGTAGATATTGAATTTCTTTCTCAAAGAAGGAACATTTAGAAATTTTTCCATATAGCTTATGTTCTCTAAGGCACTATAGTACCAACCTCAAGTGTTCTAGATGCTCTTTCTCATTACAAGAATAAATGAGGATGTCATCTAAGAACACTTGGACAAAGCTTTCCAGATATTTTTAGAAGGCACTGTTCGTCAAGTTCATGAAGGCTGCTGGGGCATTAGTCAAACCAAATGGCATAACAATATACTCATAGTGTCCATATCGCGTTCTGAATGTTGTCTTAGGTATGTCCTCCTCCTTGATTCTTAGTTGATGATAACCTGACCGTAAGTCTATCTTGGAGAATATTGAAGCTCCTTTTAGTTGGTCAAAGAGGTCATATATTCAAGGCATGGGGTACCTGTTCTGAATGATGGCCTTGTTTAGATCTCAGTAACCAATACATAACCTAAGAGTTCCATCCTTCTTCTTTACAAAGATCATTGGTGCACCCCAAGGTGACACACTAGGTCGTATAAAACCTTGATCAAGAAGTTCTTTGAGCTGTATAATCAACTCATTAAGCTCTGGAACAGTCATTCGATAAGGTGTTTTGGATATGGGTTCCACTTCTGGTTTCAAAGTTATGGAGAAATCAATTTCTCGAATTGGAGGCAAACCTGGTAGCTCTGGAGGGAATACATCTGCAAATTCAAAAAGTAGTGGGTGCAACTTATCCGAGGACGTCTCATTGGTAGGAACCATTTCTACTGCATAAATCTTGCACCCTTTCCTCATACACTTATTAACTTTCTTGGCTGATATGAGGTGCAACATAACATCATGTCTAATCCCTTTTATTACTTTGGTTTCTCCTTGGTCATTTTTTATGAGAACTGTCTTATTATAGCAATCCAGTATAGCGTGATGGGATTCGAGCCAATCCATTCCCACAATTAAGTCATATGTCCCTAGAGTCGTACTATATAGGTTTATCTTGGTATCACACCCCCCAATGTTAACACTACAATCTCTTAACATTGACCCTACTGATTGTTGAGAGCCTGATGCCATTTCTACCATTCTAAAGTTACTTTTCTCATGAGTTGTCAATTCACATCTAAGTATTGTTGAAGGTGAAATAAAACTATTAGTGGCACCTGGATCAATTAACACAGATAGAGGGATGTTATTAATCATACCTACAGACTCTACTACAGTGGCTTGGTGCTCAGCCTGGTGATGGTTTGTGGCTGCATGAATTCGATGTGGGTTTTGTGGTCTTCCTCCTTTTGCTTTGTATTCTTGTTGTTTAATCCATATTTGATAGATTGGACAATCTTTCCTATAATGTGGACATTTACATTGCCAACATTCTACTTGTTCTTGCTTCTTACGTTGTACTTATCCTTGGCCACCAAATCTTCTACCCCACCCACTATTCAAGTAAGGTTGACCCTTACATCCTCCTGGAGGCGGTCGAGAAGTTGCTCTAGCAATCGAGAAATAGTGTTTTGTCTTCCCTAGAATCTATATGGCTTCCCCCCAGGTTTATTTACCCTCATTGTGGAATGTTCCTTTCCTGAATTTTCATCAACCACCATTTGTTTCTTCATATTTATCTTCCTCAGGACTTGCTTGGGTAAACTAGTGGTCATTGCCATAGTGGTGGGTTTCCTCATGGTGACTTCTACTCGGACTAAGGGGTCGAGTCCATGCAAGAATCTTTCAGCTTGATGTTTATCATCAGCCATATAGTCCACGTGATAGACCAACGAATAAAATTCAGCTTCATAGTCCTCGATAGATCTACCATTCTGTCATACTTCATGGAAAGCGCCTACTTGTTAGTGTTTGTACTCTTCTGATAGGTACCTAGTTTGGAAGGCTTCCTCAAACATTTCCCAAGTAACTTGCACTGGAGTGACTTTCATCTTCGTTTCTTCATTTACCCACCATAATAAGGCATCTTCTTTTAGTAGACTCATTGATATATGGGCCTTTTCCCTAGAAGTGTATGCCTTAAAACTAAGTGCTCTTTTAACACCCGTTACCCATGCTTCTGCTTTTGAACCCCCTTCTAAACCCGTAAACTTTGGTAATTTGGATTTTTGGACTTCTTTCATAATATCAAGGGTTGCTTGTCCATCTTTGACATTGAATTGAGAATTTAGGTATTGTCTATGTTTTTGTTCCAATTCCCTTTGCATATTTCCTTGATCTCATCCTTGGCTTGAGACCCAATCCTTAAAGATATTGGTCATTTCCCCAAGGGAATGTAATATTGCTTGCTCAACTAGGGTTCCTATCTCTGAAGTGGCGGGAGGTGGTGTTTCCACCTCAGGGTTGTTTCGAGTTTGTCTTTGATGTTTAGGAGCCATGATCTACCTTGTGATATTCAGTTAAATTATACATTACTTTCTTACTCATATGCTAAAAGCTACAATAAATTTAAAATATGTCCAAATTTAAAATATACATTTAGTTACTCAATTGAATTACAATACTTAAACCATAAACTATCACAAATTTCGTAGTATAGAAACATGGGTTAGAAAGAAATAGTATTGTCAGAATAAAACTTAGAGAATTGGATCAATGTAAAAGAAAACATAATTTGGATGAGTAAAGCTTAAGAATACTGGTGGCATTATTGTGTTAATAAGGTATTGAATTTTGGAAAGAAACATTATATGTCACAGTAATATTAATTCTGCAGATTCATGACTTTAAGGATAAGATAAATTGAAATGTTGTGTTAAGTATCTGTTTATGCAATCATTACTTATGTAAAAAAAGAAAATGGACTGTTTTTAAAATATATTGTTAAACAAGTGTATCTTGAGATTCTTATGATTATTCTAAGAAAATTTATGAAATCAAACCATCAAAGAAATATTCCACACCATAACAAGAAGAGACACTGCCACCCGACCCAGAATTGGATCGAATGAATGGGAAGGTTATTCCTCCCCAACATAAAATAAAATCATTTTATTAATTATATGGCCTGCCTGCAAGCGCACCCGCGAAGGCAACACCATATCGAATCCCTTAAATTACAATACATTTAGCCATATTAATTTTCTGGATAAAACATAAAATTGCTTGCATAAGACATAAGACATAAGATTGTAAGCTTGTGGCCATGGCTATGCGCATTCCTGCAAATTCCATTTTTCCATTTGACAACAATGTCGAGAAATTTGCACACACTATAAGATCAACCTCACATTGTGGTTCGAAACATTTGTTGAGAGACATTACCATTTACACAATCAATAGTACCATTTCCTCATCCAAGGTAGGTAATTGTTCCTTCAACAATTTATATAGAATTGGTATTTGATTATACTCGTTTATCTAAGTATTCACACTACTAGTATCAGAAGAAGATTTTATACAACAAATACTCTTTTCACGGGTTGTTGTATTTCTCCATGTTAACAAAATCTGGTATGATAATGGAGTACATAATTCCATAATATATTTGGCTTGATTTCAAAATGAAAAGCCATGATCAATGGTTGATTATTTAACTCAAACAAGATTCAATCAAAAGACTATACAAAAATAGTGCCGAATGATTTATCTCTAGATATTCTAAAACAGATAAATTACACTGTTAAGTAGCTTTCACAAAATTTTGGCTAGCTACAGTGACATCTATATGATTAAACATTTAAACTATATGAAAATAGAAGAGTTTTTTTTTTAACAATCATCAAAAGAAAATAGTCATGACAGGTACAAGATTTACATATTCGAGGCCACGAAACAGTTAAAACCTGCATGCTTGTCTAACCCAAATAGCAGCTTCGTTAGATGCCCATATTCTAACCTGATAAATTTACCTAGGATCTAAGAGGAAAATCAGTATTGGAGGTAGAAATCAAACGAGCTAGGAAGAAATTCGATAAACACCAAGACTCCTTCAACACTATATGGGCAAAGACAAAAACAGATGGCAAATCTTGCAATTGTGAGGGAAATTCACTTAGTTGAATAATTGACAAGAACAACAGTTCACCAAATACAGATTTTCTTCTCTGCAACCTTATATTTAATGCGTTGTGGAAGGTCAACCATCATAATGGTTCATTTAATTTTCCAAGATTTTTTTTTGACTATTCACTCAACTTTGCAAAGTAATTAAATACTTACTACAACTAGAGTCAAGAGAAAATACAAAAAATGCATGAGAGTCCATGATCATTGCGTTTCTATACCCTTTTTTTTTTTTTTTTCCAGACTTAGAACCCAATCTGATTTATTATTCTTTTTAATGCTATCTATCTACTCTCCAGAAATTCAAGATTTCTTTTATTCGAAGGATTTCCTTCTCAATCAATGGTTAAAATTTGCACTCTATTAGATTTTTCAAATTAACAATTAACGTTTTCCTTATTATTCTTTGGTACTTTTCAGTCTTTTAAAAGACTATTATTTTGTATCACGGATTTCCTTCTTACATGTGCAAGAACAAATATATAATACTTTGTTCCTAATGACTAGAAACCCTCTCCTTTTAAATGTTCTCTCCAATTTATTTTATTGCAAACAAATACTAGATTTATATTGAAATTGAGTTCATCAATGGAATAAATCCAGTTTACTTTTAATGTAGCAAGAGGAACTTACACTAATGCTTTATAACATCAAGCATTGAATAACAGTAGAAAATTGTTTCTCTTGCTATGTGAAGCATTGTTATAAAGTTATAGACAATACATGAAAAACCAAATAATTAGGGCGGTTGTGTTGGATTGGACACAACAATATCAAATAGCATAATTTAGTAATTTTAAAGGCCAATCTGAGGAACAAAATGTGAACCTTATTCCACGACTACTTTCTCCCCAATCGCAATACTTTACTACCAGTTTCTTAAGCCGCCATAGATCATTAAGAGCCATTATTGCATATGCCTTACTTTACCGATCTACTGGGATATTTGACATCGGCTTCTCTGCTTCCTCCAACGATGAAATCACTTGAAACTCAGATATGAGATAGCCTAATAAATAAAATTACTGGAAGAAGTAATAATAGTAATAACAAAGGGCAGTTTTGGAGGGAAAACAACGGTATGATAGGAAGTTGGGCTTTCAACGAACAATTTTCTGATCAAGGAATTTAACTCAAGTCTTATTGATTTGCGGAATAAACACCGCCACATAGAATGAACAAGGTGCATACTGAACACACCTATGCATAGAGATGCCATTACAATGGATTTATCAATATCTAAACACACATGCATACACTTGAGCCAAAGTATGCTCTAATGCCACCTTCCATTCAAACAAGTCTTCAAAAGTTTCTGCCTTAAGTGTAAACCGGTGGAGACACGGGATTTGCAAATGCGCCTACAACTTATTCAAGTGATGAAGCTAACGGTAGGCTGAATGCGGATTTAGATGGGGAAAGTGCATTCTGATCACCAAAATTACATAGACAAACCAAAAAAAATTTCGGACAAAAATGATCGCAAAAACAAATTATCCTTTAGACCCATAATATAAAAATTTATAATAAACGAGCTTTATCTGATGCCTATCATAAAACACACACCACTCAATTTATGTTGTGGCAGAGCCTGTAAACAATTGTTAAAAATGGCTAATGAATTAATGAAAACAAATTAGAATTGTGGAAATCTAGAAACCTTGATTCCAAAGTTCAGTTGCCATGGAAATTACTCGTAGGAAAATAAGCATCTTGTAACTTTCAAAAACAAGTCAAGTTAAATATTCCGACAATTTTTTTTTTTTTTTAGATGCCCATAGGCCCTAAGGGTTGAGCCCTACTCTAATACCATATGTAACAGTACAAAGTAAAAATAAAGTTAATTTCCTAATTAAAATTAGAATCAAACAAATAAGCACATACCTATATTACCTATGATTGAAGTCTGCCAAATGACAACAAGGTTTTGGGGATGACTTTCCGCCCAACCGTAGGCTCAAGGATTTGCTACAAAAAGCTACCCCCGAGCCCTCAATCAATGGAATACTGCCAATGACTCCTAAATCTTAGAAAACCATTCTCCCAAGAGAATAAAAGATAGAAACTCGAAAAGATGGAATGCCTCCCATCCTCCTCACTCTCTAATAAATAGAGTAAACATTGGATGGGGAACCACATGCACACACTCCATGTGTCTACATGCGACTTTGATTTTTAGCTTTCTTTACTTTTCTTTTGATTTTTTTAGTTTTCTTGTTTTATTTCTTTTCTTTTCTTTAGCTTTCTTGTTTTATTTCTATTTATTCTTATTTAGAGAATAACCATTTTTATTTTTATTATTTTTTATTATTTAATTGTATATATATTATATTTGGGTAAAGACTAATTCTATTAAAAAGTAAAAGTATTTACAGAGAGGTCATGGCCTCATAGGAGGTACAGGAAATTTCATCCATGCAGACAGATTATCCCAAAATTGGGATTAACCTGATACAAAAACCCTGAAATAAAAAACAACTTGTAATCCAAAACCAAACTGACTGAACTGCCCAGCTGTAGCTGAGCATAGATACAAACATAGAAAATTGATACTGTAACCTGGCTATAAGCCTGAGATAGAGAGATGTAGACAGTAGCCATATAGGAAATACAAAAAGAAATTGAAAACAGAGAGAATCAGAGCAACACCCAAAACCCAGAAGTCTTCGGACATTGGAGTCAATTTCCGGAACCTCCTCTTCAATTGGGCAAGGATAGCCCATCCACGTGTCATCCACTTTCTCCCTGTGAGCTGAAGCGTTTCCATCTGGAGGGACTACCAAGTGTTGCGAGATGTCCGAGCCATTCGTCTGTCATTTAGGAGCAAGGGCGTTCTGTTGAATGCAAGCAGGAGGCATGTGGATATCGCCCTCAATTCCTTCTGCCTACGAATTTCCGCCATGGAAATCAAAACCCACATCAATCCGCTGTCGCGCGCTGTCTCCTGGAGAATCAGTGGAAGGGGTGTTCATTTCAGCAGTGGGCCTGGCTTCCTCTTCTAAGAAAATGATCGTGATACTAGTAGAAAGAACAGGTTGGTTAAGGCGACTATGGAATGTGAAGTGGGTGGTCTGAAAGGAGTTATAAGGCATAGGTCTACTGGTTTCAGGGGTGGGAGAAGCTGAGGCCAGAGGTATGACGGGAAGAGGAGCAGGCTGAGAGTGCCCACGCCCTCCATGACCGCCACCACGGTGACAACTACCACAACGGCGAACCATTGACACAGTAACCGGAAAGCCTGAGGGAGAAGAAGAACCAGGGATGAAGCACCTGCCAAGGTAAGGGTGCCTGTAATGGCTGAGAGTCCAGACCTGCAACTCTACCATCAAACCAAGACAGGGCTAAGAAACCAGTGCTGCGAGCATGGGTGGAGGCCATGGGTATAAATCAATGGGAGGAGACGAATCCACCATCAAAGCTGAACCAGGAGAGATTTCTCGAGCTCTCTGCATAATTAAATTCGTGTGAGGAGCGATCCACCTGCGGATAATAACCGTCTCATCCATCTGCTTGAGGGCCTGGGGAGGTGCGCACTGCTGCCACCTGCTGTACCAGCTGCCTGTAGAAGCATTAACCTACATTTATAACCGTAGATACACCCGCATCCGGGTGAGTGTCCTTTGCCTGTTATCTATCATTTTCCATGATATTGTTGTAAGTTATAAGTTGGGAGGCTGAGACGAGGCTAGAGAATGCACCTATATGAAGTTCCAATCTACAATCCACTCCAATATTAGCTAGAAAGTATGTGACTTTATTTCCTTCCCGTCGGGTATGCTTGATGTGAATGGCTCTGTGCTGAGAGAGCCAGGTAGCAATGAGCTCAATCCTTTTTGCCATTCGCCAGCTCTTACTAACCTTGTGTGAATAAGTGCCTTGCAACATTTTTGAGATCATGTTTATAATAATCTGAGAATCCCCTTTGATGATAAGTGGGAAGAATCCTTTGTTTTGAGCTATAATAAGACCTTTCCATAAGCCTTCCAATTCCGTGAGTTCTTAGTGTCCCAACCTTTTGAACCAAAGAAGGATAAAGGGGGGTACCTTGATGGTTTCTGAAGATTCCTCCAAAGCCCAAATTACCTGGATTGCCCTTTGAGGCTCCATCAAAATTTAGCTTTATTACATTGGGAGGTGGAGGGAGCCATTTAGTGGAAGGACCATCTGGGGAGGATTGATTTCCTTTGTAGATGAGCTCAGGATTCAGAAGAATATTCTAGTTTGTCTAGATGGATTGCTCTTGCGGAAGCGAGGGAAGGTCATCCTGAGACCAGGAGTAGAGGGAGAGTGATTCTTTAAGATTTTGGTAGAGGATGGTCCATAGATTTTCTAGGGGCATAGATTGGTCTTTAAATACCCATCGGTTCCTTTCCTTCCAGATGTTCCACATAAGGAGTCTAGGGATAAGCCTCCACAGAGTGTTTAGAAGTTTTCTTTGATATGGTTTTTTGTTCCACTGGCGAACTGTAGCTGTAATATCTCCCTGGAGTCGTCCTTCTTTTTGACATTGAAAGCTGAATTTTCCCACAACTTACGCGCCACGCAACAAGATTGCATAAGATGCTTAACTGATTCTTCCTGTAGCTTACAGTTGGGGCATCTGGAGGGTCCATGATAAATTTTTTTTTTTCCGAAGATTGTCCCATGTGAGGGTTTTGTTTTGACAGAGTAGCCACAAAAAGGTGGAAACTTTCGACCAATTAGGAGGGTCCCAGACTTTGCTACATAGTTCATCTTTGATTATATGCTCCTTGAGTATTATGCTGTAGGCTTCCTGTGTGGTAAACATACCCTTTTATTCATAGCCCCACCTAAGAATGTCCATCTCTTCCGAAAAAGGAATTTTCCTTTTTTGTAGTTCTGAGGAAAGAGCTTGCTGTACCTGTTTTGTACCATGCCTTAGGATTTGGTCCGCATTGATCCATCTTCTGTAATCCTGTGTGGAGGAAGTCATCCAAAATTTATTGACCTTGTCTAATTCATGCATATCCTGCTCCAGGAGCTGCAGGTGAGAGAGACGATTCTTGAGATTTGGCATTTGCTGCCAGGAGTCCTCCTAGAATCAAGCTGTGTTGCCATTCTTGATTTCCCAAAAACAATGTTGTTGTATTGATTTCCTGTGCTGTTTGGCTGAGTTCCATATTACTGATCCATTTCTATCTTCTGACATACGTATTCATTCTTCAATTGGACTGTTACTTGCATATTTGGTGGTCCATAGGGAGGCCCAGGGGGTGAGGGGCGCCGAGAGCCATCGCCACCAGATCTTTGCCCTCGTGGCTTCATTACTGTGAGCCAGATCTCTCAAACCAATACCACCAGTGCATTTCGGAAGGCAGACTTTATCCCATTTAACAAGAGCCCACTTACGGGTGGAACCATAGCTTCCCCATAAGAAGGAATGTTGGAGCCTTTTGATTTCCTTGAGGACCCATTTGGGGGCAGCTAGAATGGAGAAGAGGTATAGCGGCATGGAATGAAGAACAACTTTGATGAGGACTAGTCTGCTGGCCATATTGAGGGATCTGTGAGTCCAAAGGAAGAGACGAGCTTCTAATTTTTCCAGAAGGATTTTCCAGGAGGAATGTTTGTAAGCTGAGGTCATAAGAGGTGCTCCAAGATACTTGGAAGGTAGAGCCCCAATGGTGAGACCCAACATATGAGCTATGGCTGTTTGAGTTGTAGCTGGGGTGTTGAAGAAAAAGATTTGGGACTTGATTTTATTGACATTGGCTCCAGAAGCTTTGGAGAAGTCAGACATAAGGGATTTAAAATGACGGGCTTCTATAATAGAGGGATGGCCAAAGAGCATGTTGTCGTCAACAAAATGCTGGTGGGTAAAAGTAGGGGAGTTATGGAAAGATAAGCCTTTAATGAGATGAGATTGAAGGGCTGAATGAATGTTGCGACCCAGTCCCTCAGCCATGATAACAAAGAGGAATGGTGAGAGAGGATCTCCCTGCCTAATTCCTATGGAGGGACGAAAAGTAGGTGAAGGTATACCATTGATTAGCACAAAAAAAAGGATGAGGATAGCAAACTCATGACCCATCTTACCCAAGGAGGAGCAAAGCCAAAAGCTGTTAGAACTTCCCTTATGTAAGTCCAGCTTAAACTGTCAAAAGCCTTGGATAAATCAATTTTCAGCAGCATACCTGGTTTCTTGGAAATCTCAGAGAATGAGTTATCTCGTGAGTTAAGATAATGCCAACAGTTATCTGCTGACCTTCTACATAACCTGATTGCTCTGGCGACATTATGAGAGGGAGCAGTATTTTCAGTCGGGAAGCAATCACCTTGGAAACAATTTTGTAGATTATGTTGCATAAAGCAATAGATCTGTATTTATTAGGAGTACTAGGCTCCGATTCCTTGGGAATTAGTGCAATGAAGGTGGCATTTAAACCAGGGTACATCCATCTTAACGATCTCGATTCCTCTACCACTTGCCAGACCTCCAACTTAATTAGGTCCTAGAAGTGATGAAAAAATTGGAAGTGAACCCATTCGAACCTGGCGCCTTTCCCGCTTTCAGTTGATGCACAACAACTTCTACCTTGTGAAGGTCCAATGGCTTAAGAAGGAGTTGGTTATGCTCCTCTGATATTAATTTGGGAATGTTGCTCAGAATAGACTCTATAGCCGGCAGTCGATCTATATCTGGTTCTTGGTGGGCTTGCTTGAAGTAGTTGAGGAATTCGATTTCAATGCCTGTTTGATCTTCAATTCTTTCTCCCTGCTCATTTTGGATATGTGAGATAGTGTTATGCATTCTGCGTTGTATTGTGGATCGATGGAAGAATTTTGTGTTTCTTTCTCCCTCCTTCAACCATTTTATTCTTGACTTTTGTCTCCAGAGGGTTTCTTCCTGTTTGGCTCTTTCTAAGATTTGTGATTCCAAGATTTGTTCCTGCTTTGACAGAGCTTCAGTTCACCCTTCATTTATGATCCGCTGCTGCAAATTCTTCATTTCTTGATTGAGGGCGCTTTGAACTTGGAAAATGTTGCCAAAATTCGTGTGGTTCCAATGTTTGATTTTACCTTTGAGGTGTTGTAGCTTTTGCTGAAATTGCGACATTTTGGAGCCATTAGGAGGAAAGAAATTTCTCCATTCTGAGCTGATCAAGTTGTTGAAATCTGGATGAGATAACCAGAAGGCTTCAAATCAAAGGGCCTTCGAATATTGTGTCCAGGGTGATTCCATTGAAGGGCAATGGGCCAGTGATCTGAACCTGATAGCGGTAAGATGGAAGCTAAGAATTCTCCTCCCACATGAATTGCATTGATAGACAGGAGAAATCTGTCCAGTCTAGAGGAAATCTGATGTGGTCTTTCTCTTTTGTTGTTCCATGTGAAGATCCCATTGCTGGAGGGGATGTCTATGAGCCAGTTGTTCTGTATGAAATCTTTTAGATGATTCCCTTCTCTGTTTCCTGTGTGTCTGCCTCCCTTTTTTTCCTCCAACTTCGCAATCATGTTGAAGTCACCTCCAGAAATCCAAAGAGGGTGTAGCCTATTTCTGTTAATCCCTGAAAGGGAATTCAGGATTTCAATTTTTTTCGTGGTTTCCTGAGGGAAATACACATTGGTCATATGGCCATATATGTTGGTACCATTGATATGGAAAATTTCTTGTATGAAACTTTTATTTGCATGAATATTGTTGAGTTGAATAATGCACTCATCCCATAAAATTGCAAGGCCTCCAGAGGCTCCATGAGCATCCACAGCCGTTAATAAGCTACCTGGCCAAGCTTTTGTTGCTATTTTTTCCAGAGTGGTTGAGTTGCATTTTGTTTCCTGTAGGAAGAGAATTTGAGGTTTTTCTTGCATGATTATGTTTTTTAAAAGTCTGCTTTTCTTAGGGCTGTTGAGCCCTCTAATATTCCAAGAGATCAACTTCATTGGGAGGAGTTGGGAAAGTATTTTGTTAGCTTGGCATATCTACTTGACTCCATTAGAATTTCACCTATTCTGATAGTTCGCTGGAGATCAATTTTCCTTCCACGTTTTTTGTTGTCTTTGGCAATAAACTTTCCATCCCAAGTGCTTCCAGTTTGCACCCCAAGAGAATGATGTCTTTGAGTTCATGATAGGACTGCTACCAGGTTGTCCACTTGTCGTTCTGGGATTTTGTCAAAGCTCTTTGTTTTGCATGCTTGCTCTAATCCTAGAATGTCCAGTTCTCCAATGTCAATGTTTTTAGGTTCATCCTCCATGAATTGGTATTCTTGAAGTTCTGTGCTTGCTTCTACAACTGTGCTAAGAGTGGCTGGTGTGGTTTCAACCTCCATTCCTTGAGAAATTTCAACAGGGGTTTTTGACTGAATGTAGGAGATAGTTTTATGGGATAGTGGATCTTCTGGGAGTAGTGAGGGATCTATCAATGCTTCCTGCTTATCGTTATAGCTCTCTTTTCCCAAAAGGGAAGGGATTTCAGAATCCGGTTCACCTACAGTAGCCAGAACTTCAAAGTTGTTGCTGGTAGAGGGTTTGGAAGGGTTGGTTGAATGAATCTTGGGATTGGTAGCTGTTTTTTTTATTGTTTCTTCTGCGGCTTGATACTTTAGTGAATCCATCAGGAGCAGTTTTGTCCGAGGTCAACTAGGAAGATGCAATTTTATTCTAAGGGCAATCTCTGAATAAATGACCTAGATCATGACATTTCCTACACCTAAACGGAACATGCTCATAATCAATAGGCTGGATCCATTCGATATCATCATGAAAGAAACTTACCGCGTCCGGTAGGGCTTGATTGAGGTGCATGCAGACACAGATTCGAGCATAGGATGTGTACCGGCTGATTTTTGTTTACTCTTCTATTTGATGAACTCTCCTAGTGCATTTCCTATTTCCTGTAAATAATATTCTTCCCAGTACTCCACAGGGAGCGAATAAAGCCTAATCCAAATCGGAGCCCAGCTAAGATCTTCCTTATCAGGATTGAAGCGCTCAACCCATTCTCTGAGATACAGACCTGCTGCATTAAAGAAGTATGGTCCTCCATCCATAACCTTGTTCTTGTCCTCTAAGCAGATAAAAATGGCTGTAAAAAAGCTTTTAGGCCCTTGTTGCAGGGTAATGTGTCCGTTAGGGCTCCATTTGGAGGCAATCCACCCTCTCAGCGCCTTCTCAGTTGGCCATAGTCCTATAAACTTGCCTATTAGCGCATGGTCCTTCACGAACTGTATCCTGGTGTTGATTATGTGGCTTGGAAACTCTACTTTCAACCTGACTGCATCTGCCGGCTTGCATGTCGAAGAAGTGGCCTTGGGATGATATTTTTTGTCCTGAACATCGCCTTGATGGGAACTTTTGTCTATATTCTTGTCAGTTTGCATATTATTGTTGTCGTTTTCCTCATTTTTGCGCTGCTCACCATCGTCCTTTGGGGGAGGCGCAACCCCCTCCCCCTGAGGCAGAGACATGGAGCTAAAGGTCAGTTGCAGGTAAGGGACGTGCGCAGAGCAGCAGGATCTGCCAATGCTGAGCGCGATCAGGGGTACTCTGCCGCTGCAGGGTTTACAGAAACCCTAGAAGGAAGATCGCCCGTTCTCCTCCCATCTCATAATTGAGATAATTGAGAAAAAGGTTCTTAATTGTATATATTTTAAATATCATTTATTTATGATTTATTATTTTTATTATTTATTATTGAGTGAATTTATTATTTTGTATTATTATTATTATATTATTAGTTATTATTTTTATTATTTATTATTTATTATTAAGGGGAGGGATATTATAGCTCCCAACTACAAGAGGATCAATATTGAATAATAAATCAATAAGATATTATGAAATTATTGCAAAAATTTTGGATCTCCATTGATTGAGAAAATCTAGGAATGTGTTCTTTGTCATTTAATGCAGATCCTTAGCGTTGGGAACCATATCCACTATTTGAGAGATTTTGGAGGGGAAAACTTCCTCCTTTCAAGGAGAATGTTTACTCATCATTTTGTATAAGTACTAACTTGAATTTTTCTCTAGGGGTTGGGTTTTATTAGTCTTCTTGTGGAGAGAACTTGTATTTTTGTAGCTCCACTTTCATTTCTAGTAGTGATGTAATTGAATTGATTCAAATAATGAAGATTGGTGCCATTTTTAGCTTCTAAATATTTTTCTCCTTCTTAGGATTCTAAGTTTCCTTGGGATTGTCCATTCCAGGAGCCTTAGAGCCATTTTGTATAATTTATTTTTCTTCTTTTCACTTCTTATTCACATGCATCTCTTGTTCTTGTTTTTCCTATTTCTGCATTTAGTATTGATGATTTCTTGTTGTAGGATTGGGTTAAATAGTTGAAGTGAGTCCTTTTGTAGGATAAAAAATATTATTTCATTCTTGGAACAACTTTGGAAGGCCATAGTAATCATTGAGCTTCTTGGATTAATTTGCTTATTCACAAATTTAAAATATTTCTAAAGTCCCTTATAGCAAATAGTAGTAATTTTATGATATTTTTTAGAACATGTTAATGAGATTAATTTGAGTTTATTCCACTTGCATTAGATCATAAATAAATTTAGGTTAATAAAAAAATTACCCCATTACATTTTCACTTGATTAGGTTAGTCATTTGATAGGTTAACTAGCTCACTAGTTCTCGAATTTCTAGATTTTAGACTAGTAATTTTATGCTATTGTTTAGCATGTGTTAACAAAGGTATTTTGGAGTGATTCCACTTGTAATGGAGACCTAAGAAATCCTATTCACTGTCTCATCCCATTTGGATTTGATTTACTTGGTCATTAGGTGAATTATATCTTCCTATAGCAAACATTGTAACTTCGTGTAGCAAACACTGTAACTTCTTGTAACACTCCTCTAGCACATGTAAACTTGACTAGATTTTCTCAAAAAGATTGGTTTTTATCTCTTAGGGCTGAATCATAACCCATAAGCTCTAAATCGATGATTGAGGAGAATAAAACACAAATTAGGACATGCCTTTTTAAAAAGTAGATTAGGCCTATTTATTTGAACCCGCTCAGCCAGTGTGGCTGGTCCGCCTCCTGGGTGCCCTCACACCTCCACTTAAAACAAAACACTCCGCCCATATTTAATTACATGTTGGCACCAAAAGAAAAAAAGTTGGTAAAAAAATCTAGTCAAAGGAAGTCAAACTTGGACATTCTCCAACTGGACCAAGGCCATGTCAATCCACCACCCTCATCTATTTCTACCATCCACCCATCATTCCCAAGCTTTTTCCATTCATTTTCCTCATTGTCCTAAAATGATACAAGAGGGCTCTGTTTTTCTATAGGAACCCAAAATACATAGAGCAGAACATTGTTTTTATCATATCCTAAAAATTGTGCATCCATGATCCAAGTGGCTCTAGACATAGGTAGAAGTCCAAGAGGACCCAGAAAGGGTCAAACTTCAAAGTGGCCATATTGCTCTCAAACTAGCACTAGATCGAAGTGCTCATCGTCCTGATTCCAACGATGTGAGTGACACTCAAATCCGAGCTTGTATGAGGGAGAAAGAGCCAGTCAAAGTTTCGGTCAAAGTTGGGTACAAATTGATCGATTCTTGGACATGGAATCTGGCCCCAAAGAGCGGGTGAATTTGTTGGATACTTAATTTGTCTAATATCCCTTATATTAGACAAAATAAAAAAATGAATATATATATATATATATATATATATATATATATATAATATATATATAATATATAATGGTAGTATATACATGACACAGTCGGACATCTACTAATAAAACGGTGCAAGACCATATATATCGAATATAATCACTATATACAATATATATATATATATATATATATATATATTGTTTGTATTAAACGGTGTGGGTGGGCCACCTCCGGTGCACCCGACCCACGCCCCCATCCGTTGCCATTTGTTATGTGAACTCTGAGGGTGGCGGGCTTGAACCCGCTCGGCTGGTGTGGCTGACCCGCCTCCCAGGCGCCCTCACACCTCCACTTAAAAAAAAAACACTCTACCCATATTTAATTACAATATGTAATAGATCCAATGACAAAAAACAAAAACAAAAAAACGTCCCCTAATAAAAATATACACATGGATTCTGTGGGGAGGCAGGATTTGATCCCCTGACCTCCCCTTAACAAATTTCTCATTTTACCAATGTGCCCAAACAAATTGCTTATTTTATCTGCCCACAAATTTTATTATAAGCCCACATTTTTCAGTGCACAGAGGCCAAGGCAGAGCGTGGAGTTCGAGACATTTTTTAATTAATTGCAGGTGGCACCATGAGTGTGGAGCAAAGGTAAACAAATCCATGATTGAGTCCAACTTTCAAGAGGGTGAAATTTTTCTAGGTCCAAATTGGACAAACTTTATGTTGATCCTACACCTCTCAATGACGCGAATCTCATGGCTCAAACAGAATTTTGATCTAGGCAGCAGAGCTTCAGATGACCCAGAGGAGGGAATCTTTGAGGAATCTAGGGGGAATCTAAAAGATTCTTGTAGCCCAAGATTTTCACTTTGTCAAAATTCATAAATTTGATAGTCGATTTTACACTATTTGATGCCATGAATCTGATGGTGTAATTAGATTTTCCATTTGATCATTTATTTTTCGGCCATTTTCTAGATTGGAGTGACAGTGTCAGATTTCAGAGTGTGGACAGTCGATTCTATGCCATGTGATGCCACAATTTCAATGGTGCATTTAGATCTAGCAACTGAGTATTCTATTCTTCAGCCACCATTAGAGTTGAGGTATATGAAGTGTTGTTATCATGTACTTCTTTGATCTTTTGTTGTGAGATGGATTATATTATTTCAATTCCTGCTTGATGTATGCTGCGAAATATTTGTGTTGATTTCATGTGAGATGTATTCATCATGTATTGTATGTATGTTTTTATTGAGATCCCTTTATTTCCATGACGGCTGGAAACTCATTGTCACCATGGGTGTTTTTATTAAGATCCTTTTGTTGCCATGATGGCGGGATGCTCATTGTCACCATGTGTAAGTTTATGTCATGTTGATAGGAGGTCTGTTGTGAGTGATAGTTCTTGTAGTGGAATGTATCATGGAGAGACTTTGCCACTCATGTAGAGGGAACATGTCCTTGTATGAAAAAAAACATAGTCCATGTACATCTTCACCATTTCTAGCACTAAATGAAGTGACCAACACCATCTTGACACCAGGCCCAGAGACGTAGTCCACACTGGATGAACCTCGTTATCAACGTCTTGTGTTTTATGTTGTTGATTATGGTCATGTTCCATATTCTTTACAACATGCATATATGTTCCTTTATGCTCTTTTAAATGCAATTCTAACAATATCACGGGAGTAAAATGTCTTGGTTAAATTTCAGAGTTGAGTCAACTCGGATCAAGTTTGGTATCAGAGTGGTAATTGCATGGATGTGAATTGCGAGCATGAACAATGGAATTTGCAACAATGGAGGATGACAAAGCGATGTGCGAGATCATGCTCAGAGTTTCCCAAAAGGTGGAAATATTGTATGAAGCTCTACAAAAAGAGATAGAGGAAAAGCAACGATTGTAGCTTCAATTGCGAGCCACAGAAGAGGCCTTGGAAGAACTGAAGCACAACAACCAGAGTCTTCAAGCAGATAATGCTAGATTGAAGATGCTTATACAAGAAGCAAAAGAGGAGAAACATAGTTTGCTACGACAACTACAAGCTAAGGAAGAGGCCTTGGAAAAGCTGCAGTAGGACCCATGTGAAGTAAAAGGTAATTCTCCATCTTCATGTATGTTTCCTAATGATGATTTCATTGTTTTTGAAAATCATACCACGGGAATAGGTTCCAAAATTTTGAGGAAAATGGGGTATGAAGGAAAAGTATCGGGCATTAATGGCCAAGGAATTGTCAACCCCATCAAAGTAGAGGAATTACCCCGTCAGGCAGGACTTGGGAATGTCAGGAAGGAAGTTGGGGAATGCACCAAGACAGACAGTGAATCACCAACAATAGATGATGATAAGCCCTCATCAGTTCTTTCCAAATCGGCAGTGGAGGTAAAGAATGTTGATTTCCCTTCATTTTCATCTTCACATAGTATGATTTCTGTTGGAAATGTGGAGATACCAACTGTAGGGACAAACATGAGGCTCCTTACCAGGATGAGGTACAAGGAGGAAGAAGAACTTGGTGTTAATATCCAAGGCATAACTCAACTAGTGGAGTTCATGCATGAACCTTGATTTTTAGGCTTGGGATACACCGAAGGAGAATGCTTGAAGGTGTCAGATGCTTCTGAAACATTGTTGAAACCGTTAAGGAAAGTGAATGATGGGAACACATCCCCATCATCCCATGGAAGTTCCCATTACAGTGAAAGAGCTAAGGCAAGCTCTCATCACCATAATTACACCAGAGACAACAAGGAAAGGTATAACAAGTCTCAATATTCGAATGTTAATTTTGATTATAATCATGTTGTTAATGATGAACGTAAAACTTGACATCGAAAAACATGTACCTTTTGTGGTTTACATAAACATGTATTTGCCGAGTGTTGGAAGAGAATGGCAGCATGAAAAAGGATGAGGCATGAAATACCCTCTCAACAATAGGAAAAGAAGAAGGTGAAGCAAATCTAGAGGAGGAAGAATTATTGCAGCCATTGCAATAGAGGTGGCCATTAGAGAGCCACGTGTTGGAGGCTCCATCCAAAGCAGCGCCTTAAACACAAAGTTTCGGTGGAGGAACCAGTTGGAAAATTCATTCGACAAGAGAAATCACTATAGGGGGATGACCCATTCACATTGATAAGTGAGAAATGGTTTCCAAATATGTTAGCTTTTCATGGCCGTGTTTTTGTGAATCATTTGTTGCAATTTAAAATGTAAAAGTGATGATGTGTTTTCCATCACATGTTAAGGAAAAATGATGTTTGGTCTTATTTGTGTTGCATTTTAAACTATGAAAGTGATGATGTGTTTTCCATCACTTATTAAAGCAACAATAGTGTTTGGCCTTATTTTTGTAAATCATGTGTTGCAATGATGATCTGTTTTCCATCACTTGTTGAGGCAATAATGATATTTTGGCCTTGTTTCATAGCTGGGGTATTGTTTCCATTTTGATGTAAACTTAACCACCGAGTATGTGTTATAAACTTGTGGTAAGTATGGGATGCTTGGCTCATTAGTTGGTCATGTAAATCAAGCATGTAATTTGCATAATTGTACTACAGGTTTGTAGAGGTTGTAGGTGTCGGCTTATCGCTTATGGCTCCAAAAGACAAAGGTGAAGGAGAAGGAAGGGTGACTTATCAGACATTTGTAAGTGCAGACAAGGTATAAAGAAGTGGCAGATTACTTTCATGCATTTGGAGGACAAAAATCTCCTCATTAGGGAGGATTGATTTAGGTGGCTCTAAACACAAGCAGAAGTCTAAGAGGACTCAGAAAGGGTCAAAACTCAAAGTGTTTAGATTGTTGCCAAACCAATACCATATCGAAGTTCTCATCGCCCTGATTCCAATGGTGCAAATGACACTCAAATCTGAGCTCGTATGAGGGAGAAAGAGCTAGTCAAATTTTCGGTCAAATTTGGGTAGTGGGCCAGGTTTAATGGTCCTAGAAATTGGCCAAGTCTTGGACATGGAATTTGGCTCTCAAGGAGTGGGTGAATTTGTTGGATACTTAATTTGTCCAATATCCCTTATATTAGATAAAATAAAAAAATTACTATTATTTGTAATAAAAAAAATTATTAAAAAGGTGGTCGGCCATGACCCCCGCCACCTCCATCGGACCCCAACTATAAGGTTATAAAACAAATTTTTAATTAAATATGGGTCAACGGCCATGACCTCGCCGGACCCCAAACCACCATAACCATATATATATTGTTTGTTTGTATCAAATGGGTTGGGCAAGCCACCTCCGGTGGACCTAGCCCATGCCCCCATCATTGCCATTTGTTACGTGAACTTCGAGGGTGGCGAGGCTTGAACCCACTCGACCGATGTGGCCAACCCACCTCCTGGGCGCTGTCACACCTCCACTTAAAACAAAACACTCTATCCATATTTAATTACAAGTTGGCACCAAAAGAAAAAAAGTTGGTAAAAAATCTAGTCAAAGGAAGTCAAACTTGGACTTTCTCCTCCTTTGCCTAGATGCTCCAACTGGACCAAGGCCATGCCAATCCATCACCCTCATGTATTTCCACCATCCACCCACCATTCCCAATATTTTCCCATTCATTTTCCTCGTTGACCTAAAATGATACAAGAGGGCTTTGTTTTGCTATAGGAACCCAAAATATAGAGAGCAAAAAATTTCTTTTATCATATCTTGAAAACCATGCATCCATGATCCAGGTGGCTCTAGACATAGGAAAAATTCTAAGAGGAATTAGAAAGGGTCAAAATTCAAAGTGGTCAAATTGCTCTCAAACTAACACTGGATCAAAGTACTTATTGCCCTAATTCCAACAATGTGAATGACACAAAAATCCGAGCTCATATGAGGGAGAAAGAGCCAGTCAAAGTTTCGGTCAAAGTTGGGCAGTAGGCTAAGTTTAATGGTCCTACAAATTGACTGAGTCTGGGACATGGAATTTGGCTCCCGAGGAGTGGGTGAATTTGTTGGATACTTAATTTTTCTAATATCCCTTATATTAGACAAAATAAAAAAATGACTATTATTCATCAAAGAAAAAATTATTATTAAAAAGGTGGCGAGCCATGACCCCCACCACCTCCATCGGACCCCAACTATAAGGTTATAAAACGATTTTTTAATTAAATATGGGTCGACGATCATGACCCGACCGGACCCTCAACCATTGTAACTGTATCTATCTATCTATCTATCTATCTATCTATCATATCTATCTATATATATATATATATATATATATATATATATAATATATATATATATATATATATATATATTATATATATATATATATATATATATATATTGTTTGTTTATATCAAACGGGGTGGGCGGGCCACCTCTGGTGGACCCGGCCCATGCCCCCACCGTTTTCATTTGTTACGTGAACTTCGAGAGCAGTGGGGCTTGAATCCGCTTGGTCGGTGTGGTCAGCCTGCCCTAAAAAAAAAAAAACGCCCTAATAAAAATATACATGCAGATTCTATGGGGAGGCAGGATTTGATCCCTTGATCTCCCCTTAATAAATTGCCCATTTTACCAATGTGCCCAAACAACTTGCTTGTTTTATCCACCCACGAATTTTATTATAAACCCACATTTTTCAGTGTGTCAGGGCCAAGGAAGAGTGTGAAGTTTGAGATATTTTTTAATTAATTGCAGGTGGAACCATGAGTGTGGTGCAGAGGCAGGAAGAACCATGATTGAGCCCAACTTTCCAGAGGGAAAAAATTTTCTAGTGTCCAAATTGGACAAACTTTATTTTGATCTTGCACTTCTCAGTGACACGAACCTGATGGTGTAGATAGAATTTTGATCTGAGCAACAGATCTACAAATGACCCAGAGGAAGGAATCTTTGAGGAATCTAGGGGGATCTAAAAGATTCTTGTAGCCCCAGATTTTCACTTTGTCGGAATTCAGAAATTTGACATTCGATTTTACACTATTTGACACCACGAATGTGGAGGTCTGTTGTGAGTGATAGTTCCTGTAGCAGAACGTCTCATGGAGAGACTTTGCCACTCATGTAGAGGGCACATGTCCTTGTATGGCAGAAAACATAGTCCATGTACATCTTCACCATTTCCAACATTGAATGAAGCAACCAACACCATTTTACACCAGGCCCAAAGATGTAGTCCACACTAGACGAACTCCGTTATCAATGTCTTGCATTTTATGTTGCTGATTCTAGTCATGTTCCCTCTTCTTACAACATGCATATATGTTCCTTTATGCTCTTTTAAATGCAATTCTAACAACATCACGAGAGTAAAATATCTTGGTTAAATCTGGGAGTTGAGTCAACTTGGATCAATCCATTCACCGAGTTGTTTCATGGGGAGATGCGTATGGATGATGGTAACATGCTCAAGCAATTTCAGCAAATTCCAGTGAACACTTTTCGAGAAAACGACCTCTATCACCTACAACCATTTTTAATTTTTCTCGAGATTCATGCATCCATTGGACAATTTTTTTATGGGGAGGTGCATAAGGATTATGGAAATATGCTAAAAAAAAATTAGATCAATCTAGTATACCATTTGGGATATATGGAAAAAACAAGTCTGCTATAGGAAGTTGTCCCGAAATGCTATAAGAAGGACCAGAATTGCTACAGGAGGTTGTCCTGAAATGCTATAGGAAAGACCAGAATTGCTACAGGAGGTTGTCCTGAAATGCTATAGGAAGGACCAAAATTGCTACAGAAGCTCACCTACAAGCTCTCCTCCATCCTTCCATCCATACCATCTCATATACATACCCCTCACTCATATAACCATGTCTCTCCACCCTCCAATGAACCAGAAAGTCAAATTTCACCTCCTCACTATAATGCTATAAGAGGAGTTTGTGCAGCTACAGGAGGGAGACCTAGCAAGAAGGACAACCCAATGGGCCATGATTCCTTGAGGAAATGACGAAGAAGGTCCTCCAATGATTTACTAATCACCCATCCATCACTCATCCACTCAATTTCACCTAAACATGCTCAAAATGTTCACTCTATCCTGCCTAAAAAAACACACACAGAGAGCATTGTTCTCCATTTTTCCATTCTTCACATTACCTCCTCATGAATTCAACCCTATTTACATGGATTTTCATCACTCCCCTCAACACCACCATGCCAACTGAAGACTAGAAGAAATGATCAAAAGGCTGCTACAGGAAGAAACTCCTTCTGTAGCAACCTCTGCAGACAAAAGAAATCTATGATTTTTTTCTCCCCACCAATAGGAAGCATTTGGGAAAAATGTATGCACCCAAGAAGGGACTCATCACCCTCAGAAAAGCACTCCACCAGCATATGCAACCCATTCATGAGAGAATCACTTGCACACACCGGAACATCTTTAGTCAGGGTGCAAGCCAGTTCAGAAGACATGCACAACAACCTTACCTTTGTTTAGAATCAATATATGATCAACTACAACACTCACATCAAGAGAATAATGGGAGTAGAGAAAAAACAATAGCAAGAAAAGCTAGAGGATCTCTAGCAGATTATCATATGCAACTTCAAGATCATTAGTAGCATCTTTAGGACCACCAAATGAAATTTCAATATTCATATCAACAACCTCAATATCACTTGCAAAAAGACATCAAGGGTAAGGATTAGTTATGCAATCCTTTAAACCTTTAATAAAAACTTATTTTAACTTGAAAAAAATTGCAAGTGTAGGAAGGAATTTTTTTTTATAGCCAATATTAGTAGCAGAGCAACCTCAACCTTATCTAGCAATTAACTTCACTTTTCCACCAAGACACCCACATATGGGGGAGAGGACACGACAAAAGTGAAGAGGAATTGAGAAAGTGGGATGTAATCATTTAGCTACGATGGAAGACGAGGAGTACGAAGGAGAAGGTGAGGGCCAACTTATTTAACTCTTTCTTTTGTATGCAATGAAAAATAAATAAAATTTTAAAAAAGAAAAATAATGGGAAAAAATCAACAAAAAAATAAAAATAAAAGAAATAAAAGGTGGACGCACCACCTCTTGGCATGAAAATATTAGTTTCTATAGGATTCAGGTTATGTGCAGCTCATGTACTTACAACTCTCCATCATCCCAGTAGCTCAAAAATCAAATTTTAGCCTCTCTGGATTGTTAGAAGAAGACTATAATTGCTACAGGAAGATCCTGTAGCACTACAGGAGGGCTCCGAAAAGCTACATGAAGTTACAGGAAGCCTGCAAAAGATACAGGAAGGTCAAGAAACTACTATAGGAAGTTGATAGAGTGCTACAAGAAGTTTCCATAAACACTCTCACTCCTGTAGCAAAAAACAGAAACTTATTGTTCTATATTGATGAAAGTTTATCGAAGTCATGAAAGGAGAAGGAGAATCAAAGGAATTATGGGAAATTGAGATAAAGACAAATATTATCCAATAGGGGCAGTTACATCCACATTAGTATGGGATATTATGAAAGTCATTTGAGGCATAAGAAAAAAAACAGGGCAAGAATATGGATAGGTTACTCAGAGGATGAGCAACAATTTCAGCAGGGGGTACGATGGGCCTCCAAATTAGAAACAAATTAAGACCCATCTAACACTTCTTAGGCACATGTAGGCTATATTAAACCTCTCCTTCTATAGTTAATAATGTTTTTTATTTTTAATATTTTCATTATGAATATTTATGGATAATTGCATATTTATGCCTAATATTATTTATTTTTATAGAATATTGTGAGAATATTTGGCAGATTATGAAGATTTGGAGGAGGAGATAATTTAGGGACTTTCTCTCTACTACAAGAGGATCAATATTGGATAATAAATCAACAAGATATTATGAAATTATTTCACAAATTATGAGACTCCAATGATTGAGAAAATGTAGGGATGTGTTCCCTGTCATTTAATGCAGATTCCTAGCATTGGGAACCAGATCCATTATTTGAGGGATTTTGGAGGGGAAAACTTCTTCCTTTAAAAGAGAATACTTCCTCATCATTTTGTATAAGAACCAATTCAAATTTTCCTTAGGGGTTGGTTTTTCTTAGTATTATTGTGAAGATAACTTGTATTTTTGCAGCGCCACTTTCATTTCTAGCAGGGATGCAATTGAATTGATTCAAATAATGAATATTGGTGCCAATTTTAGCTTCTAAAGCTTCGTCTACTTCATAAGACTCTAAGCTTCCTTGGGCTTGGCCACCCCAGGAGCCTCAGAGCCCTTTTATATAATTTATTTTTCTTCTTTTCACTTCTTATTCACATGCATCTCTTGTTCTTGTTTTTCCTATTTCTGCATTTAGTATTGATGTTTTCTTGTTGTAGGATTGGGTTAAATGGTTGAAGTGAGTTAATTTTCAAAATCAAAAGAATGATTTCATCCTTGGAACAAATTTTGAAGGTCATAATAATCATTGAGCTACTTGGATTAGTTTTCTTATTCACAAATATAAAATATTCTGGAAGTCCCTTGTTGCAAATAGAAGTAATTTTCTGCTATTTTTTATAACATGCTAATGAGCTTCATTTGAGTAATTCCACTTGCATTAGATCATAAAAACATTCAAGTTAATAAAAAAAATTACCCCATTGCATTTTCACTTGATTAGGTTAGTCATTTGATAGGTTATCTAGCTCACTAGTTCTCGAATTTCTAGATTTTAGACTAGTAATTTTCTATTTTTTTTAGCACATGTTAAGAGGGGTATTTTGGAGTGATTCCACTTGGAAGACATCATGTTCAATAATAACATTTGTCCCATCCCATTTGGATTTGATTTACTTGGTCATTCGGTGAATTATATATTCATGTAGCAAACAGGTAACTTCTTGTAGCAAACACTGTAACTTCTTGTATCACTCCTCTAGTACATGTAAACTTGACCAAATTGTTGATCTAAAGATCATATGAGGTTGTCATTGATGTCAACCCAAGCAGCACTAGGGGTTACCCTGATCTTTCAAGGGAATTTTGACTTGACAACTTGCTCTATTTTGAGTCAAGGATCTTCTAGTTAGATTCTACTAGTCGAGATGTTTTCGTTGATATATGGCATGCAAAGTAATTTTTCACAGTTTGAGAGATATTCATGTTTGAAGTTAGTAACCCCAGTTAGTGGGCTAAAACCATATGGGGTTGTGGCATGACACTCATAATTGGTTTTGGTCATTGAATAGTCAATAATTAATAATTTTTTAAGCTCTTAAAATCCCTCCAACATTCTCTATAGAAGCCCCTCTCAACTCTATAAAAAGAAATCTCTCATATATCCTCAAAATGTAGTGATCATGGAATTTTCGCTATAACTTCATTTTTGTGAAGTTTAAATTGTGAAATGAAAACCGATTTGATTTATAATCTTGATGAACGTTGTGACTAAATTTCAGATCGGGGTTCACTATATTTTCAGAGATATGATATGTGGAAGTTAGGGTTTTTGTGGGCTCTTGAATTTCATCTCAAAGAAGTGACCTTTGGAAAATCGTCATAACTCTCTTTCTGAGAAGAGGATTAGAATTCTGTAAAAATTGGTGGATAGTGCACGAAATGTAGTTTTCTGTGTATCAATTTCAAAGCCAAAGGAGGAAACACTGACACGTGGCACTCTGTACAAGTTCGTTCTTCTGAAATAGTCCATAATTAGGTCATTCTGAGATATTGGGCACAATTTTGTCTTGAAGAGTCCAAATTGGGTCAGACCTATGGCATTGGAAAGAATACTAAGAGGGATACTACAAAATCGAAGATCACATATTGGGGATCTGAAATCACAAAGATACATCAGATTAAATATTGTGCTCCTAGAAGGCGAGAAGAACTAGATCAAGTGTTGTCAAGGGGTGCAAAGGACCATACTTTCTAGGGCAGCAAAGAGCAAGGTGCAGCAAAATGATGTAACAGAGGTAAGTTACAGGTAAGTATCTTCTATATATGCATGTTAATTTCTTAATTGCATTAACTTCTTTGTATTCTAATTTGTTGTTTTTGTTTAGCACTGACATATGCTCTACAGGATGAGGTAAGTTTTGTTATTATCATGTCATGGGTATTTACTTGAAGACTTTTTGCAAGTATTATATATTCATCAAGAGAAGACTCAATGCATAATCTAACGTTCTGAAGAGTGAGGAAGGGTAGCATGACAAGAGCAGCAATCAAGGTGAAAAAAATAGCAAGAAGTTCACCATATGAAGTCTTCAAGTGGGAAACACTACATACAATCATTGTAAAAGTATCATTGTACAGAGTCATTGTAAAAGCATCATTCTAAAAGTTATACAAGTGTCTATCTACCAAGAGTTGAAGAGGTAGTGTTGGGAGGTCTAGGGTCATCATTAGGTGGTTGTGTCATAGTTGGGGTTATGGTCTAGTGTGTCCTCTTCTTCTACATCATTCTATATCATTGTAAAGTGGACCATTTTCCCTGGTATGGGAGTCCATTCTTATTTTATTCTTAGACAAGGTGGTAGGGTGGTGTTAGGGTGAGTTGTATCTCACTGGGTGTTAGGGCATTCATTCAGTTGACTGCTAAAGAATCTCAAGCGTTGGAGCATCCATCCAGTGGGAACTGGAGAAGAATTATTTTTTAGAATTCTAGGAAGTTGTTGCTTTCATTTTAGTTGGGGTTGAAGATTAAAGAATTGATTAGAAAAGCGTTCGATGGTTTTTGACCCGAAGAGGGTTTTCCACCTAAAATATTTGTGCCTCTTGGGTTCTTTTATTTAATTTTATTACTTCATAAACACTAATAATAATTGAAGATTAACTAATGCTCTGAAAATATTTAAAAGTTCTAACTGCTAAGGAATACTGATTCAACCCCCCCACCCCCAATATTTTCCAACAATTGGTATCAGAGATTGGTTCCTTCAGTAACATCTTAACTGTTGGAAGTCAGTTTTAGAGCATAGAGATGGGAAAGTCAAAGAAGCGGGTTATAAGGATTTCAAAGGAAGGTACAGGTACAACAAAATATCAAGAAAGTGAGTATTGTGTACCAACCCCTGATTTTGATGCAGATAATTATTGGATATGGGAATCCAGGATGGAAGTATCTTTGCAGGCACATGGAGTATGGGAATCAATTATTTCTGGAGACACATCTATTAATGCAGCTAAAAGGTACAATTCAAAGGCCATGAATGTAATTTTGAATGTTTTGACAAATTCTGTGAAAACAAAAGTTGGTCAATGTTCAACAACTAAAGCTCTTTAGGAAAAGCTTCATAATCTCTATTCAACAAAGAAATCAGGTCAAGATGTTATTGAAAACTTGGATCCTTCTAAGTATGATAAATAAGGGTTGACCATAGAATAATTTTATAAGGAGGAAATCAAGCTTATAAAAGAGATCAAGGCTGAGAAGATCTGTTCCAATACTCTTGAAGAACAAGTTCAAGGTATCAAAATTGAAGTTGAAGAACACAAATGTATTGAAGAGTCACTTCAAAAGAAGTTGGAAGAAATCAATAATACAACGACACGAGACCTCAAGAGAGAAGTCCAACAGAAGCAACAAGAACTCAACACAACATTTACAGAGATTAGCAGGATCACACAACAGATGCACGAAGCAGAAACTGAAAGGAAGGAATCTAATCAAAGATACATATCCATCATTGACCAAAAGCAAAATGAATTAGAAACATATGAACTAGAAATAAGCAGGATCAGGATTGAAAATGAGAAGCAGAAAGAACATATATAGGTTCTCAATAGAGAAGTAGAGAAGACCACTCTTCTCAAGCTATAGGTTGAGGAGGCAGAAAAAAGAAGGAAGATCTTGAAAATATGGTTTCAAGAAGATCTTTCTCAAAAGCAAGAAGAACTTGATGCAACTTGTGATGAGATCAACAAACTCAAGAGATCACAAAAATAATACTTACAAGATAAAACAGATGAAGAAGTGAAAATGAAGGAAATTAAAGATGGTAAACCTCCAGTTGATGAAGGTACAAGCTCCACAACTTCACAGGATGATTCTAAGAAGGAAGTTGATCAAAGTGAAAAGCCAAAGAAGAATGTTGCAACTCCAAAGAAAAAGACCAAAGAAATCAAGAACAAAGGACCACAAGAAACTACAACACCGCCTCCAAAGAAGAATGAAAAATCTTCCAGGTATGTTCATTTATTTAATGGTTATTACTTTTTATGTGCTAACTATGGACATATGGCTAGGGTTTGTGAAGTTTTTGACAAGTAAAATCATTATCTGCAAAACCCTAGAAGCAAGTTGGCAGGATCACGAGATAGGTTCCACGATGATTTTGTCAGAAGAGAATACGTGCTAGATGGGCCAAATATTGAATGTTTCAAATGCCATAACTATGGTCATAGTGCTCGTGGTTTCATATATCAGATGGAATTGCCTATGGACAACATTGAATGCTTCAAGCGTCATAACTATGGGCACATGGCTCGAGATTGCAGGAATAAGAAGGTCTGGAAAAGGAAATAGGTACAGGAAGACAAAGCAGATAACAAGGTTTCAAGAGTTACACTTTTAGGATTTGTGAAAGAAAAAGGTCATGAGGAATTAGCAGTTGCTTCAGATAATGACTCAAGTCAAGATGGCATGTTAGGTGACTCACTATTTTGAACAATCTAGCTTGTTGACTCCTTAATTTTTGTATAAGAGGAGTTTATGAAGTAGTGTATGGCATAAGTATATGATTGACATGAAGGTAATTTGAACAAGATGGTAGTTTCATTAAAGGTTTAGGGGGAGAAAAACAATTGAAGGATTATAGGTTACCAAGAACAAGACAAGATTAGTATGCAAATGATATGCACAAGTGGAAGGAATTGATTTCGACGAAACATTTGCACTAGTTTCCAGAATGGAAGCCATCTGGATGTTTCTCACCTATGCATGTTCAAGAAAAACAAAAGTCTACCAAATGGATGTTAAGTTAGCATTTCTAAATGGAGAATTAGAAGAAGAAGTTTACATCGAACAACTTGAACGTTTTCTACTATCAGAAAAAGAAGACTATGTTTGCAGGTTAAAGAAGGCTCTGTATGGTCTCAAGCAGGCTCCCAGAGCATGGTATGCTCATCTTGACGGATATCTACGTCAACAAGGGTTCACGAAATGTACTGCTGATATCAATCTTTACGTACAAATAGATAAGGATAATTTAACAATCGTTGAGGTATATGTGGATGATATAATCTTTGGTAGAAATGATGATCGACTAAGTAAGAAATTTTCTACAAGGATGCAAAGTGAGTTCGAGATGTCTTTACTTGGTGAGTTGACATATTTCTTAGGGCTTCAAATATCTCAACAAGAGAAAGGAATACTTATATGTCATTACATCAAGGAAATGCTCAAGAAATTCAAAATGGAAGATTGCAAACCCGTCCTTACTCCGATGGTAACAAGTTGCAAATTGAGCATAGACAACTCATATAAGGATGTGGATCAAAGGATGTATAGATATATGATTGGTAGTCTTCTATATGTAACAACCTCTCGACCAAATGTTATGCAACCAGTTGGACAAGTAGCAAGATTCCAAGCATCACCAAAAGGATCACATATTATTGTCGTCAAAATAATTCTTTGATATCTAAAGGGCACAACAAAATATGGCTTGTGGTATCCCAAGGGCAACAATCTCATCATTCAAGCCTTTACAAATGCAGATTGGGCAGGAAGCATTGATGATTGTAAGAGTACTAGTGGAGCAGCATTCTATCTAGGTGGTTGTCTTGTATCATGGTTGAGCAAATTGCAAACCTCAATCTCGTTATCTATAGCAGAAGCAGAATACATTGCAGCGACAGCTTGTTGTACTCAAGTCCTTTGGATGAAACAAACTTTTCATGATCTCCAAGTACAATTCAGTGAGCCTATTCCCATCTTATGTGATAAAATTAGTGCAATCAACGTCTCCAAGAATCCTGTCATGCATTCAAAAACAAAACACTTTCCGATAAAATATCATTTTGTTAGAGAACAAGTCGCTGAAAAGAATATCAAACTTGAATATGTTGGTACAAAATAACAAATCGTTGTTATCTTCACTAAACCTTTACCTCGTGAAGCATTTTAATATCTTTGCCAAAATCTTGGGATTCTCCCAAGTTCTCATTAGATTTTCCTTATTCAAAAAATAAAGGGGGAGTGGAAGTGTGTACAGGTCCGCAGGATGGTTGTGTGTCAGGGGGAGTTACCCTTTTCCATTGATGTCAAAGGGGGAGAGAAGGTAGTAGGAAGAGGTGCCTTGATTGCAGGGGGAGTACTTGTGTTGCCATCAATGCCAAAGGGGGAGATTATTGATCTAAAGATGATCTGAAGTTGTCATTGATGTCAACCCAAGCAGCACCAAGGGATACCATGATCTTGCAAGGGAATTTTGACTCGACAAATTACTCTATTTTGAGTCAAGGATCTTCTATATAGATTCTAGTCGTCGAGATGTTTTCGTTGATATATGGCACACAAAGTAATTCTTTACGATTAGAGAGATATTCATGTTTGAAGTTAGTAACCCCAGTTAGTGGGATAAAACCCTATGGGGTTGTGGCATGGCACTCATAATTGGTTTTGGTCATTGAATAGTCAATAATTAATAATTTTTTAAGCTCCTAAAAGCCCTCCAACATTCTCTATAGAAGCCCCTCTCAACTTTATAAAAAGAAATCTCATATATCCTCCAAATGTAGTGATCATGACATTTTCACTATAACTTGATTTCTACGAAGTATTATATTCTGAAATGAAAATGCATTTGATTCACAATCCTGATGAACGTCGTGACCGAATTTTAGATCTTGGTTCGCTATATTTTTGGAGATATGATATATGGAAGTTAGGTTTTTTGTAGTCTCCCAAATTTCATCTCAAAGAAGTGACCTTCGGAAAATCGTCATAACTCTTTTTCTCAAAAGAGGATTGTAATTATGTAAAAAGTGGCGGGTAGTGCACGGACTGTAGTTTTTTGTGTATCAATTTCAAAGCCTAACAAGGAAAAATTGACATGTGGCATGCCGTATACCTTCACTCTACTGAACTAGTCCATAATTAGGTCATTGTGAAATATTAGGCACAACTTTGTCTTAAAGAGTCCAAATTGGGTCAGACCTGTGGCATTGGAAGAATCAGAGGGATACTACAAGAATGAAGATCACATAATGGGGATATAAAATCACAGAGATACATTAGATTAAATATCATGCTCCTAGAAGGCGAGAAAAACAAGATCAAGTGTTGTCAAGGGATGTAAAGGACTAGACATTCTAGGGCAACAAAGAGCAAGGTGCAACAAAATGATGCAACAGAGGTAAGCTACAGGTAAGTATCTTATGTACATGCATGTTCATTTCTTAATTGCATTAGGTTCTTTGTATTCTAATTTGGTTTTTTTGTTTAGCACTGACATATGCTCTATATGATGAGGCAAGTTTTGCTATTATCATGTCATGGGTATTTCCTTGAAGAATTTTTGCAGGTATTATATATTCATCAAGAGAAGACTCAATGCATAATCTAATGTTCTAAAGAATGAGAAAGGGTATCATGACAAGAGCAACAATCAAGGTGTAGAATACCAACAAGAAGTTCACCATATGAAGTCTTCAAGTGGGAAGCACTACATACAATCATTGTAAAAGTATCATTGTAAAGAGTCATTGTAAAAGCATCATTATAAAAGTTGTACAAGTGTCTATCTTCCAAGAGTTGAAGAGGAAGTGTTGGGAGGTCTAGGATCATCATTAGGTGGTTGTGTCATAGTCGGGGTTATGGTCTAGTGTGTCTTCTTCTTCTACATCATTCTATATCATTGTAAAGTGGACCATTTTCCTTGGTACGAGAGTCCATTCTTCTTTTATTCTTCTATAGGGTGGTAGGGTGGTGCTAGGCTGGTGCATGAAGTCACCAACAGGTTCAAGCTTGTGAAAAATTTAGGGTGGTAGGGGGTTCTAGGGTGAATTGTAGCTCATTGGGTGTTGGGGAATCCGTTCAATTGACTACTGAAGAATCTCGGGCATTGGAGCATCCATCCAATAGGAGCTGGAGAAGAATGTTTTTCTAGAATTCTAGGAAGTTGTTGCTTTCATTTCAGTTGGGGTCGAAGATTAAAGAATTTATTAGAAAAGCATTTAGTGGTTTTTCAACCAAAGGGGGTTTTCCACCTAAAATTTTTGTGCCTCCTGGGTTCTTTTATTTACTGTTATTACTGCATAAACGTTAATAATTGTCAGACTAGGAGGTAACTCATCAAAACAATTTGTTCTAATAGGGAGAGCTTCGATAAGGAGAGATCCCATCTCCTTAATGTCTTTATGGAGAATGGCTATGATAGGCGCCTAGGTCAGAAGGCTTTCCTTAAAGCCTCTAAAAACTCGTTAATTAAAAAAGAACCTAAGGAGCGTCAGCTAGGTGTCCATCTTCCCTATGTCCAGGGAACCATGGACAAGATTGCTCGGATTCTTAAGAGGTATGATATTCCCTCAACCTTTAGGCCCCTTAACACTATTCGCAATTCCCTCCGATCGGTGAAAGATCCCATTGACCCTAAGGACATGAAGGGTGTCTACTTGATCCCTTGTTCTTGTGGGACCCCCTATATAGGGGAAACAGGGCACTCCATCCATCAAAGGATCAACGAACATGCTGCTGACCTAAGACATGGGAGAACCAAGTCTTCAGCGTTAGCAGAGCATGCGGAAAATACCAAGCATCAGGTTTGCATTGACGAGGCCAAGGTTATTGCCAAGGTTGCGCAGTTCCATCACCATAAATTCAGAGAAGCTATTGAAATTGAAACAAGGCCGAACAATCTCAATAATGATGACGGATGGAAGATCAGTAGCTGCTGGATCCCTGCCCTTTCTTTCTAGTCTTGCTTTTTCTAGCTTTCGTTGTTTCCCTCTTTTTCGCGGATCGTTTTCCATAAAGCCTTGTCTTTTCCTTCCTCCTTGGGTTTCCCCCTTTTAGCTCTGTTGTTTTTTGATCCTGTTCTTATCTTTCTTCTTTGTAGATTGTGTCACTCGCCTGATCTATTTTTTATTATTTATTTAATTTATTAATTATATTATTATTATTATTCCACTTATTATTATATTTTTTTACCTTC
>APFE031265429.1:54817-77620 GCA_000404065.3 Pinus taeda
ATTTAACTAACCCTTTACACCATTCATATTATTTATATATTTTTTCACCTAATATAGCTAATATCCATTAAATTATAATAATTTTTTTTTTATAACCCTGGTCCTAAAGTCAAAAAGTAGCTGTTGGTCAAGTTAGCCATTGGAAGCTCTACTCAGACTATTTAAATGCTAAGTTGGATTTGTTTCTTCAACTTGTCCTGACGATGAACCACACTTGTTGGTTCGAAATGCGTCGACAGATATTTTCTGCATGTGATTTACGCCGAAATATTTCTTATAAATGTTATGGATCATAGAAGCCTTAATTCAACAATTCATTCTATTCATTCAGGTTGGTCTTTATTATATACATGAGGGAGAGACTGTTCATTTCATCTCCTGGCGACTCTTCATATTTTCCATTATTTATTTACATCAGTTACACTTATTCACCCAATCTTGATGATTAGGTGTCAACATTCCCGCCCTTAATATGAAGGGATCTTGGTGAGTCCAAGCATCATTATGAATATTTCAAGCTTTTCTCTTCCAAGCGCTTTGGTGAACACATCTGCAATTTGCTCATTAGTGGAAAAATGGCATAGATGGATTGTTTTGGCCTCAACATGATGTCGAATTAGATGATATTTAGTATTGATGTGCTTCATTTGATCATGGAACTTTGGGTTCTTAGCCAACTTTATTGCTGAGGTATTTTCAATCAAGAGTGGAGTCGATTGTACTTGTTTTATCTGCAAATATTCAAGAATTTTCCCGAGCCACACAATTTATTTTGTTGCCTCAGCTACTGCCACATATTCTACCTCTGTTGTGGAATATGTTGGAACTGATTTTTTACGTGATCTCCAGGAGATAGCTCCTGATCCAAGACTCATAGCATAACCTGAAGTAGATACCCCAATTTCTTTGTCTCCATCGAAGTCTGAATCAGAGTATCCAATCAAGCTGAAGTCGTCCACATGTGTATACTTGATTCCAAGGTCTTGAGTTCCCTTCAAGTACCTTAGAACTCTTTTTGCAGCAGACCAATGTCCCTCACAAGGCTTTTTCATAAACCTGGAGAGGATTCCAACCAACAAATGAAATGTCTGGTCTGGTAGTAGTAGGTAGTTGAGGACTTCTACAAGCTGCTCATACTTTGTTTGAGCATCCTCAAATCTTTTCCTCCAATTGGATGTGGCTTTAAGTTTTGTTCCATTGGAGTAGTAAGAGGATTTGCAGAGGATTGCATTCTGTCATGCCAAACCTGTTCAACAAATCTCCAATGTACTTCTTTTGAGAAAGGAATATGGACTTCAGATGTTGAGTTACTTCAATACCAAGATAGTAATGAACATAACTCAAATTAGTCATTTCAAAACCTTTCCTCAATTCCTTCTTTATGGATGCAATGTAGCTCTCATTGTTCCCTATCATCAAAAGATCATCTCTGTATACCACTAGATATACACCTATTTTGCCAACCTTCTTGACAAACAAAGTTGCATCATCAATATCATAATGTTTGAAATTGAATTTCAGAAGATGCTCAGTTAATTTTTCATACCAGGCTCGTGGTGCTTGTTTGAGGTCATACAAGGATTTCACAAGTTTGCATACTTTATGTTCATGTCCTTTCACAACAAATCCTTCAGGCTGGGACATAAAAACATTCTCTTTGAGATCTCCATTTAAGAAAGTAGTTTTTACATCCATTTGATGGACTTTCCAACTGTTCTGAGCTGCTAGGGCAAAGAGTGTCCGGATGGTAGCCCATTTTGCTGTGGGGGCAAAATTCTCCTCATAATTGACCCCTTCCTTCTGTGCAAAACCTTTTTCCACAAGCCTGGATTTGTGCTTGTCAAGTGAGCCATCAGCTTTATATTTGTTCTCGTAGACCCACTTACAGCAAATTGGTTTGGTTCCTAATGGAGGATCAACCAGCTTCCAAGTGCCATTCTTTATCAGGGCATCATACTCCTTTTGCATTGCTTCTTTCCATTCATCATGAGAAGCAGCTTCTTTGAAGGAAGTTGGTACAAAATCTAGACAAATTCAATTCACAATCATAAGAAACATCCATATCAATAGGTGAATCAGAGTCATCTACATCACCTCCATTTTGCTGGTTTGAATTTCTAGTTCCTATCTTTCCATCCTCATCAGGATGAAAACTTTCAAGAGTCTTTGTCAGCCACTTTGGGGGACCTTTCTCAGATGGTCCAGGTTGCTTTGTTGATTGAGTTGGGACTGAATCAAGATTGAGTCTCCCAATTCTATCAATCACATCACTTAAAGTATCATCCATTGTTGGAGTTTCATGCGGGGGATAGAGTGCTTCAGAAGAAGATTCCACAGATTGATCTAGTATAGGAATCCCCCCTTCAAGATGTGGAATCTGATTATCAAATTCTTGAAATGATTTTGTATTTACGAATCTATCCAAGTGATTAAGTTGCCGCTCAACAACATTGTTAGTTTTGGATGTTTTAAGAAAGACTACATCTCTAGATACAACAAACTTTTTATTGACTTCATCATGGAGACGGTATGCTTTGGAGGTGTTTGAATACCCTAGGAAGATATACTTATGACTTCTTGCACCAAGTTTGTTTCTATGTACCTTTGGTATCAAGGCATAACAGGTGGAACCAAAGACCCTGAGATGCTTTATCAAAGGAATGTGCCCATACCAAATTTCATATGGAGTCTTGTTTCTAATAGCATTAGATGGACATCTATTCATTATATATACAGCACATAGAACTGCATCAGCCCAAAACATCAATTTTACATTTTTGAAAAACATCATGGAGCGCACCATATTTAAGATTATCCTATTCATTCTTTCAGCTACACCATTCTGTTGGGATTATAAGGCACATTTATTTGATGTTTGATCCCATGTTGGTGAAGATAGTTTTCAAATTCATTTGAAGTATATTCTTTCCATTATCTGTGCGAATAGAACCAATGTGAGATTGTGCATCATTTTCAATCCATGTATGAAAGTCCATATTTTTTCTTCAATAATTAAACCCAACACATTCTGGTGTAGTCATCAATAAATGTCATAATATATTTATTTCCATTTGCACAAGGAACAAGCATTGGACTACATAAATCTAAATGAATGAGTTCAAGTTTTCTATGTGCTCTTGAATGTGAATCATGAAAAAACTGTTTGCTATGCTTTCGTAGAATGCAAGCATCACATTGCTTAAGTTTCCTAGGAATGGTAGGCAAACCAGTAACACCATTTTTCTTCAACAAGCAGAGGTTGTCATAGTTCAAATGTCCAAATCTAGCATGTCATCAAACAGAGGTACCCTGCAGCTTGAGAAGCCTTTCTTCTTCTATCCCCCTCATGACAAGTGAGTGGTCAGATGCTTTTCTCACCTCAAGCTTGCCATCAAACATATGAATGGAGTGACCTTGCTAGGGGATGTGGACCAAGGACAACAAGTTTCTCTTTAGCTGTGGGAGATATAGAACATGATGAAAAATAAACTTTGGAAGACCAGGAAATTTAAGCTTGATTGTGCCAAGCCCTGATGGCTTGAGTTTTGATTGGCCTCCAAAGTATACTACTCCATCAACATTGTCAGTAAATTCTTCAAAAAAATCTTTTCTATGAGTCATGTGGCAAGTTGCTCCTAAATCAAGCAACCAGTCATTTTTCCAAGAAGCAAGTGAAGCATTAAATAAATCTTCATTTACTCTAATATTACATTGTGCCACAACATAATGAGTGGATTCAAGTGCTTTATCTTTGTCTATGTCATTATTTTTACCTTTGGGTTGGTTTCTTTGCTGCTCAATTTTGTCCCAAGGTAAATTGCATGTGGAGGCATCATGTGATCCATTTCTTTTGCAGTGTATGCAATGCAAATCTGATTTTTCTCCTTGAGAGTGTCTGCTCCCCCTGCCTCTGAAATATCTTCCTCTTCCTCTTCGACCACCTCTTCCTCTGGAAGAATCTTGGGCAATATTATTTTCTTTATGAGCAAGGCACACAACGCCTTTAGAAGATTTAGGGGCTATCTTCTTTCCAAAGTCTTTCTCTCTTTTAGCAAATTTTTTCACAAGAGAGTCAAAGGTAATATCTTTGAGATTTCCATTTTCTTGCAATGACTCAAGATAATTGGAGTAAGTAGGATAAAGTGCCTTGAGAAAAGCGATAAGAGGAATATCCAATTCAACCTTAGTGGCTTTGATATCATGCATTATAGATTTTACTTCAGATTCAAGAGCAAGAGGAACATTATTTTGTAATTCAAGAGTGAAGAGTTGATCATGAGTTGAACAACTTCAAGTGTAGAATGTGAGTCATAGAGTTCTTTCAGCTTTTGTAAGGCTTTGAAAGCAGTTGAAAATGGTGAAATATGGTGACTCACCTCTTCACTTATAGATGTTGCAATTAATGCATAGGTTTTGCTATTCTTATTTTCCCAAATGGCGAACTCTTTGTCTGAGGTAGGCTATTCTGGCTCTTTGTCTTTATCTCCAACACACACTCCTTTCCACAACTCATTGAAAATGAGGGTGTGTTTTATCATCCGGGACCACTCAGGATAGTTCTCCTTGGAAGTGATAACTATTCCCACAACAGATATGATTGAATGCATTGTAAAATCTGTGTAAATACTTCTGCTGGCAAAAAAATGTGTTTTTGATGTAAAAAAATTGCACTGTAGTAGAAATATTTTAAATTCTTATGAAAACCAAGAAACAAGCTGCACAAATAGGGGTTTCTAATGCTTCTTTTGGAAAACAATGAATAATATCAGACAACCAAGTTCCAATCCATTTGGAGCACAACCAACATTTAGGCAGACCAACACTACAACAAATACTGATCCATTTATCCTGAGGCCTTTTGGGAATTCGACATGGATCACAACCTTTAAAACATTCACACCATATATCAAAATGTAGTCAACACATATCTGTCTTTTCAACCATGGGTAGTGCACATAATTCAATACGACACTTCATATAATTCAAGATCAAAGACAAGAGAATGCGCTATAAAAAATATATGACCCTTCATACTATCAACTTTTTGATTACCCTCTACCATTAACTAAATTCCATTTGGTGCACATATTAGCAGTTCAATGTTTGGTGCCACTAGTTTCTTCTGTTCCAGCAAAAGGTAACTTTAATTGTTACACATAGGATGCGGTAAAACAGTGCGGAGTGGCTACGAATGGGAGTGATAACATTTTTTTTTTGGTTCTTTACCGCATAGAATTACACACGAACAAACTTTCTAATATGTATTAATAGTTACAAAACTAAAAACACATTGCAAAAACAATGAGAGTCGATCACTTGAGAATTTAAAACAAAAGGCCATCTACAAAGTAGCTAGATGCATCCATCTGTGCATAAGAATTTGATTTTATTACTGCTATGATACCACATATGGGAGCGAGGACTCCACGCTCACCGCATCTCCACTAGACTGTGTACGGGAAAGAGGTTAAGGGGAGAGGCCAAGGGGCCGAGGTCGATACCACTACAATGGAACAGAACCACTGAGGTCGATACCACTACAACGGAACTACACCAGGTGCCCGAGTTGGTCTAAGTCGCCAGATTAAGGATTTGGTCTGAGAGGTGTGCATTCATATCCCACAGTTGTCACCAGATGAGCGCCAGATTAAGGTTATGGTATGAGAGGTGTGCCTTCATATCCCACAGTTGTCACCAGATGCGTGAGTTTCCACTACGTTTCCATTGTGATTCCAACGATACCACCGAACAGTATTCAATGAGATACCACCGAGTGAGCCAACTGTTAAGAGGGAATATAAAATGCATATGATAGTGGGTTCAGGCCTCAGGAGCATGGCAGAGGTGTGAGTTCTATAAAATAAGCAGAACATAGGTAGGAAACTGACACTAGGAGTTACACAAAAGCTAATTTTGGGAGCTGGCTATAATGCCATGTCAGACCAGGAGGTAACTTCTCAAAACAGTTCGTTCTATTCATTTAGGTTGGTCTTTATATATAGATGAGGGAGAGACTATTCATTTCATCTCCCCATTACTCTTCATATTTTCCATTATTTATTTACATCAGTTACACTTATTCACCCAATCTTGATGATTGGATGTTAACATTGAAGATTAACTAATGATCTGAAAAGATTTAAAAGTCCTAATTGAAAAGGAACATTGATTCACCCCCCCTCTAAGTATTTTCCAACACAAATTTGCTCAAAAAACTTGGTTTTTGTCTCTTAGGGTTGAATAATAACCCCTAGGCTCTAAATCCACGATTTAGGAGAATAAAACACCAATTAGGACATGCCTTTTTAAAAAGTAGGTTAGGCCTATTTATTTGAATTCAGGCTCTTAGGATTTCAATTACAAATTGTTGTTCTTGCCTAGGATTAATTTCTTTTCAAAGTAACATTTCCATTTATGAAATTAGTTTAAGATTTTATTTCATTACATTTACTCCATTACATCACGACAATGAAAGGACACATTGTATGATGCACATATAGTGTTGATACCTCTTAAGTTTGTACGAACCCGGGGTTGATAATTAAAGTTGGTAGCCTTAGGAGTTACAACATTCTTGTTGCAATACTGGGGCTCATCACCAGTTAGAAGGTGGGACCCACAAGCTTACGTGGCAATCAAGTGTTTCCCTACCGGACCCTAACACATGGCACCCTTTCATTGGCTTCTTACACTTGCAAAAAAATAAAATATATAATTAAAAAATGATAAAAGACAAATAGAATAGATATATATATTATAATATATATATATATATATATATAGATAATGTGGTTATTGTAACCATATACTAGATAGGTTTGGGGTGATTAAAAGAAAAAAATCCAACGCATTAAAGGTGAATGTTAATATTAAAGCATGGGGTTTTAATGTATTCCAAAACCATATGTTAAGAGATAAGCCATATTAAATGACGGGTAGTCAACACGGGTAGCTAAACATGGAGAATAGTTATAATGTGCATTATGTTGTTGTAAAGGTGGGATGTCATGTGTTACAATTCAAACAACGTGCCATTTAAAAAAAAATGTAACTGCCATATGTTATATTTTATTTAACACCACACAAAACCGTTAACGAACCAACCATAGAAACCTATATAAAAGTGAAAAATTGTTAAGTGTTTGGCCGCAGGTGGGGTTTGATCTTGGGGCCTCATGCACCCAATTTGGGCACACCATTAACGGCCCACGAGCCTTCATTGGGATGTCTGCCCTCATTCAAATATTTAAATACAACTTATTTCAGTCGCCCAACCAAGGAAATGGAGGAGCGGGAGATAGAACTTTGAGCGTGGAACCCTGAGCGACCAATGGACATGTGGAACCATGAGTAGAGGAATCTATGTAGATGCTGAGAATATTCACTTAGAGGGTCATGGCAAAAGAGGATAGATCTTATTCTTGCTAAACATAAAGTTTTGGATTTTGTTCTAGGAAAAGTTAAGAAACATGTAGATGATGCAGGGAAGGAGAAATACATGGAAATTGATATCTTGGCCATGAATCTAATTGTATATCAAGTAGAGGATAATATAATCCCATACATATCCAATATAGATTCTGAAAAAAAATTGTATGAAACCCTCTCCAAGTTGTTTACCATCAAGAACATTGGTCAGATAGATCGCCTCAAGAATGAACAAAGGACAATAAAGACGACAAAAGATGATATTGTGTCATCATATTTTGTAAGGATCTCTAGAATAAGAGATGAACTCCAAGCTATTGATGAAATTGTACTAGAGAAATAACTCATGATTGTTGCACTACTAGGTCTACCAAAATCTTGGAGCTCTTTTGCATCAAGAATTAGTAGTTGGAAAGGCATACCAACCATTGAACAAATGTGGAATACATGTAGTCAAGAATAAGTGCGCATCTCATTAATAAGTAATAAAAAGGAGGAAGAATAAAACAACACTTCAAATTCCTACTCTTCTCATCACAAGAAAAAGAGAGTATACAAGAAGTTCAAAGGACCAAAGAAGCAAGTTGATCTATCAAAGATTGAATGTTGTAATTTTCATAAGATGGGATACTACAAAAGTCAATGTCCTGAAAATCCAAGAAATAAGAAGAGAGAAAGGGAACATGCAAATGTTTTTGATGAAGCTCCACCTAAGAAGAACAAAACTAAATAATATGAAGTCAAAGGCTTATACTATTAAGTCATCTCTCACATAACCTTCTAAGTCTACTATTATAAGTTTTGTAATGTTTTCTTTTATGTTTTTATTTTTAGAGTTTGTAGATCTAATATATCTTGTTATAACTTTTGGGTTGTTTAAAGTGTATGTATCCCTCAAAGGACTAGATTAAGAGGGAGCCTTCACCATTTTACCAAAAGATAAGTATATTGTTCTTTGTTTCATCTTTCATGTTTAGTTTCCTCTTCACATTGAGATTTGTTTGTATTATATACTCATAACCTTTGTCTTTATATTTTCCTCGGTAGGAAAAGCTTGCGGAATACACAGAAGTTGTGGAGGAGAGTTCAAAGGAAATACTTGAATCATGAAAGAAGTGATGTTGCAAAGGAAACCCTTTAATAATTGATGTCCTACAACGAATGTTGTAATAGATGTTCAAAATAGGGTTCCTCATTAAGCATTGGACAACAAGACCCTCAAGGAAGTATTCACAGGTGTCAAACCCGATGTTGGTCACCTTTGTATATTTGGGTGCCCGGTATATTTCCATGTGCCAAAAGATAAAAGAAACAAGTTGGAAGCAACGAGAAGAAAATGTACATTTGTTGGATATTGTGATGATTCTAAAGCATTCAGAATATATATTCCTAGTCAAAGGAGGGTTGAAATTAGCATGGATATAACGGTGGATGAAGATGTTGCCCCGGGAAAATAAAGGGACCTTCCTCCACCTCCTCCTCTTGAGAAGAAGAATGATGATATGGATATTCTAGAACGTCCTTCCATGCATGTATCCGAGAGAGATATTTTTGATGATCCTGTGGAGCCCATGGACCCCTTGGATCCTTCTCCATGTGATCCCCCTACCAGGAAGAGGCTACTTTGGCTTTGTGACACATTACAGGATGTCGAGAGATACATTCCCATGAGAAGATAATTTAGAGAAAGAAAGAACCCATGCATGTACCATGGATATGTTGTAGTTATGAGAAATATGATTCAATCTGAGCCTCACACCTTTGAAGACGTCATGAAAGAACAAGCTCGGAAGGATGTTATGGCCGAAGAATACGAATCAATTATGAAGAATGAAATATGGGATGTTGTGCCGAGACCAAAGGGAAAATCTATAATAACTTCAAAATGGCTATTCAATATCAAACATGGAGTTAATGGAAGAATTGAGAAATATAAGGCAAGATTCATGGTGCGAGGATTCTCCCATAAAGAGGGATAATATTACAACGATATATTTTCTCCCGTGGCTCGATATACAACCATTCATTCAATATTTTCCATTGCTGCAAATCAAGGATGAACCCTTCATCAGATGGACATGAAGACAACATTCCTTCATGGCATGTTACAATAAGAAGTCTACGTTGAGCAGCCACAAGGATTTGAAGTAGAGGACCAAAAGACACATGTTTGTAGGTTGAAGAAGGCATTTTATGGTTTGAAGCAAGCCCCCAAAGCATGGTATGATAGTTACTTGGTGAAGTTGGGATTCATAAGAAGTAATGTTGATCCCAGCCTCTACTTCAAGGTATTCCAAGGTATGCCATTGATTTTTTTTATATGTTGATGACCTATTCATGACAGGTAGTGAGCCCCTGATGATAAAGTATGAGAGGGATCTAGCTAATGAATTCGAGATGAAGGACCTTGGACTCATGCACTACTTTCTAGGCCTTGAGGTGTGGCAAAGGCGTGGTGAGATTTTCCTTTCACAAGGAAAATATGTCATGAAGCTATTGGAAAGATTTAGAATGATAGAATACATGTCCTTAGCCACACTAATGAAAATGAATTTCAAGAAGCTATGTGGAGAAGATGTAGGATGAAATTTGGTGAATCCATCTGACTATACACATTTTATTAGGGATCTGATGTTCTTAGTGAACACTCGTCCAGACATATGCTATGCAATGAACACATTGAGTCAATTCATGACCAAGCCTCTCCATGCACAATGGGTTGCTACCAAACATATTTTGAAATATTTCATGGGACGATCACCCTTGGTTTGATATATTCTCTTGGAGATGTTAGATTTCATGGATACATCGATGTTGACTGGGCAGGAAGTGTTTTTGGCAAGAAGAGTACTTCTGGATTTTATTTTAGCCTTGGATTTGTCATGATATCTTGGATGAGATGAAAATAAAAGTGTATAACATTGAGTATCACCAAGGAAGAGTATATTTCCACTAGCATGGCTAGATGGGAAGCAGTTTGGTTGAGAAATTTCTTTGGAGAGTTGTTTGAGCAGGTCCTAGAAACTATAGTGATATATTGCAACAACAAGAGTGGGATTCGTCTAACAGAGAATCCTGCGTTTCATGAAAAGTCTGAGCACATGGAGATTCAATATCATTACATTCGATACATGAGGAAGAGAGGAGCCATTAAACTCCATCACATATCGATAGGTGAGAAAATTGCAGATATTATCACCAAGGCTTTTCTGAAAGGGAAGTTCTTGGTCTTCAAAGAGCAGCTTGGACTGATGGATGTGACTCCTCTTCATAAGGGGTATCGTTGATCGAGGACACTAAGTTATGTTCTTCCCCCTTGTTTGAGCTCCCAGGGTGTGGAATTGAGCTAGAGAGATCCTGGGGTTGAGGGAACTCAAGACAATAAGGTACTACCACTATCTGTCACCCATAGGGTGAAAGAAATATGCTCCCCTATCTTGGTCTAGAAAAGTATACCCCAGTTGGTATCATAACCACAAGTTAGGCTTGTTGGGATTGTCCCTCCTCGTCTAGGCAATAGGTTGAGGGGGCTTGGGGGTGTGTTATCCTTACCTTTGGTAAGTCAGGTATCTCACCCAAGCTTGATTATGATGCAAGTGTTCTACCAGATGACTCTTGAGGGTCATTGTTGGGAAGATAAATAGGAAATAGGATGGATAATATATTGTATCTTGCCTATTGATTGACATAGAGTGGAAGACGTATTCTCCCCTATGAGATGAATTGGGGTGAGAGTGTCCCATATGATCTTCCCCACACTCATAGACACGAGGTGAGAGAGTCCCATATGACCTTACACATTATTTTGAGAGGGTGGTAGATGTAGCTTCCCTGTGATTCTTCTTCTTTAGATTCGAGAATGTTTCAACAGAGTTGAGCAGAGATGGAACATGATTTTATGATAAGATACTTGCAATGATTACATGATGCAGTTGGAAGTTCTCCTTGGCTGAGAGAGAGTTCTAATTTGGAAACTCAATGACAAATTTTAATCATGGGACTAGATTCCTCTCTCTAAGAGGACCAATTTGGACATTTGAAGCATTTGATTTGGACAAGGGAAACCATATTTTTGAAGTGAATCCCACATGTGTACAAAATGATAGGTCGACCCTAAAATGAAAACTGATAGGCTTGGAAGCCTATAAATGCAAGTCAAGTGACCCTAATTTTGACATTATCATCAAGCATATTCTTCTTCTCTCTTCATTGGATTGGTTTGCACAGGTCTAAAGTTTGTTCGTGGAGTTGGTCTATAGAAGTCTGAAATCAGAGGGTCTGAAGCTTGCACGTGTGATTAGGGTTTTTGGTTTGCAGCTGTAGGGTTGTCTTAGGGAATTTTTGGCTATAACCATAGGCATACAAACCCATCCATGTGACTGGAAAATTTCATCCGTACACATGTCTCTCTCGCTGGGTGGCTGTGATCTAGGGTTTCATTTGGATAGGAGGCTGTATTTGACCATAAGCTAGGAAAGTTTACTCTGATTAGTATTGTTGTTGGGAACATATTTCTGGATATTGTTGGGTTGATTTTGCTGGATAATTTTGTATTGGCTCATTGTACTCTCATTTGAACATTTTATGACAATCTAATAAATTTCAAAGGGTTTCCCCCTTATGGGGTTTTTCCCTAGTCATTGACCAAATCTGATGTCTCTTGTTGATGTGTTAATTGTCTCCTATTGTCATTGCATTTACTATTCTATCTTTAATTATTTTTGATGATTGGTAATACTAATTATTGTTTAAATATTGTTAATTTAAAAATTGAATCAGGCTAAAGTAATGAAAATATCATAGAGCAGTGTAACAATTAACACATAATGACTATCCACATGTTCTCATGTTGAAAGAAATTATCTATGAAAAGGTTATAACAAATCATCATCAATCTCCTCAGCATCTCTAACATTATTAGCATCATCTTGTCATCTACCACTAGTTGAAACCTCTGACACATTGTCATCAGTAACTAGTAGGCATCTCTAACATCATCATCATCATCAACATCCGCTAGTGGCCATCTCTGAGGTGGTACCAAGCCCATGGCATTATCATCAACATATTAGGACTGAATCCTCCAGAGTGATCAGTCCTTTGAATCACTCTACTAGAGTGATCGATACTCAAATCCAGGACCCACTCTTCAGAGTGATCAATCCCCAAATCCCAAGGCCTCTCTCTAGGCCAAAATGATGAGATACACAACTAGAAAACACTCACTCACCCATCCTGGGAAGCACTCTGGGCCAATACTTCACTCCACCCTACATGGTTGGTGATCAGGTCTAGATGTTAAAAGGACCTCACTCCACCTTACTTGGTGTGTGATTAGGGTTCAAGATCTCACTACACCCTTCCTTGGTGTGTGATCTGATCCAAATGCTGAAGGACCTCACTCCACCTTTCCTGGTGTGTGATCAGGGTCCATGAAATAACTCCACCCTTCTTGGTGTGTGATTAGGGTCTAAATACTAACAAACCTTACTATATCCTCTCCTAGTGTGTGATCAAGTCTCCTTCAAGAGGCACTCACTCAACCCTACCTGTTGAGCACTCCAAGCCTCTCGTAGTTATTCTCTCTACCAAGAGAATGTGTTGAATAAGGTTGTCATTAATGACATCATAGTTGTGTTTGAGCAACCCCTAATTGAAAACCTCTAAGGTGTGAAACCCTAATCCTAAGTACATACCCTAGATGTCTCATGTACATCATGAATCCTTAAACTATATATTGTTGGCATGAATGGTTGTTGAACGTCACACTTGGAGCCCTAAAGAAGATGCCCTTACCCAAATGAAACCCTAGCTATGTGATACCCTAAAGATATCCTAAGAATACCTATATGTTGTGCTCATAATGAAGAAGCCCTATATGCCCTAAATAACTTATTGAATAAGCCCTAATCTTAATAAACTTGAAGGACTAATTATATGAAGAAGGAGCCCTAGACAAAAAATACTAAAGGCTGCCATGAATAAAATAATTATGGCAATTCAAAAATTTATTTTTCTTGATGGTAAAATGACCTTACTTAATGGTGGAAATGAGATAGGCTTGTATAGGGAATTTTTCCCTTTCCAACAAGTCCTTACCCTTTAACTCCTCATAGACCAAGATAAAATGATTTTTCAAGATGAAATATTATCTTCTCAAAAGCTATCATCATAACTATTCATTTCACCCAAACAAAATTCCTCAAGGTCACATTATGAGGGATTCATCACGATCTCCAAGGGTGCCTTCAAAATCAACTTCCACAAGTCTTCCAAATTTCTTCAAGAATCCCTCAAGTTGTCTTCAATAGGTTTATCCAATAGTGTCTTCAAAAAGTGCTCTAAACAATGTCTATGGCCTTCTCCTTTAACAAGACTTAACAAAGGCTTCAAAAAGAAGCCTTAGATTCCCTACGATACCCTAAAGATATCCTAAGAATAACTATATTTTTTGCTCCTAATGAAGAATCCCTATATTCCCTAAATGCCTTATTAAATAAGCCCTAATCCTAATAAACTTGAAGGACTAATTCTATGAAGAAGGAGCCCTAGACATAAAATACTAAAGGCTGCCATGTATAAAATAATTATGACAATTCACAAATTTAATTTTCTTGATGCTAAAATTAACTTACTTAAGGATTGAACTAGAATAGGCTTGTAGAGGGAATTTTTCCCTTTCCAACAAGCCCTTACTCACCCTCTAACTCCTCATAGACCAAGAGGATGAACCATTATCTTCTCATAAACTGTCACCACAACTCTTCATTTCACCCAAACAAAATTCCTCAAGGTCACATTATGACGGCTTCATCATGATCTCCAAGGGTGCCTTCAAGGTTAACTTCCACAATTCTTCCAAATTTCTTCAAGAATCCTTCAAGGTGCCTTCAATAGATTTCTCCAAGAGTGTCTTCAAAAGGTACTCCAAATTATGTCTATGGCCTCCTCCTTTAACAAGACTTTAAAAAGCCTTAAAAAAGAAGCCTTGGATTCCCTATGATATCCTAAAGATATCTTATGAATACCTATATGTTGTGCTCCTAATGAAGAAGCCCTGGATTCCCTAAATGCCTTATTGAAGAAGCCCTAATCCTAATAAACTTGAAGGACTAAGTCTATGAAGTAGGAGCCCTAGACATAAAATACTAAAGGTTGCCATCAATAAAATAATTATGACAGTTCACAAATTTAATTTTCTTGATGGTAAAATGGCCTTACTTAAGGATGGAACTGGCATAGGCTTGTAGAGGGAATTTTTCCCTTTCCAACAAGCCATTACTCACCCTCTCCTTAGAGACCAAGAGAAAATGATTTTTCATGCTGAAATATTATCTTCTTAGAAGCTGTCACCACAACTCTTCATTTCACCCAAACAAAATTCCTCAAGGCCACATTACGAGGGGCTTCATCATGACCTCAAGGGTGTCTTCAATATAAAATTCCACAAGTCTTCAAAATGTCTTCAAGAATCCCTCAAGGTGTCTTTAATAGGTTTTTCCAAGAGTGTCTTCAAAAGGTGCTCCAAATGATGTCTATGGACTGCGCCTTTAACAAGACTTAACAAAGCACTAAAAAAGAAGACCTAGATTCCCTATGATACCCTAAAAATATCTTAATAATACCTATATGTTGTGCTCCTAATTAATAAGCCCTAGATGCCCTAAATTCCTTATTGATGAATCCATAATCCTAATAAACTTGAAGGACTAAGTCTATGAAGATGGAGCCCTAGACATAAAATACTAAAGGCTGCCATGGATAAAATAATTATGATGGTTCACAAATTTAATTTCTTGATGGTAAAATGACCTTACTTAAGAATGGAATTGGCGTAGGATTGTAGAGGGAATTTTTCCATTTCCAACAAGCCCTTACTCACCCTCTAACTGCTCATAGAACAAGAGAAAATGTTTTTTCAAGATGAAATATTATCTTCTCATAAGCTATTACCACAACTCTTCATTTCACCAAACAAAATTCCTCAAGGTCACCTTATGAGGGCTTCATCATGATCTCCAAGGGTGGCTTCAAGATCAACTTCCATGAGTCTTCCAAATGTTTTCAAGAATCCCATAAGGTTTCTTCAATATGTTTCTCCAAGAGTGTCTTCAAAAGGTGCTCTAAATGATGTCTATGGTTGCTCCTTTAACAAGACTTAACAAAGCCTTCAAAAAGAAGCCCTAGATGCTTTATGATACCCTAGAGATATCCTAAGAATACCTATATGTTTTGATCCTAATGAAGAAGCCCTATATGCCCTATATTACTTATTGAAGAAACCCTAATCCTAATAAACCTGAAGGAATAAATCTATGAAGAAGAAGCCCTAGACATAAAATACTAAAGGCTATGATGGATAAAATAATTATGAAAGTTCACAAATTTATTTTTCTTGATGGTAAAATAACCTTACTTAAGGATGGAACTATCATAGGCTTGCAGAGGGAATTTTTACCTTTCCAACAAGCCCTTACTCATCCTCTAACGCCTCATAGAACAAGAGAAAATTATTTTTTAAGATGAAATATTATCTTCTTAGAATCTATCACCACAACTCTTCATTTCACCCAAACAAAATTCCTCAAGGTCACATTATTAGGACTTCATTTGTTAGAAAATTATATATTATGGAGCAATGGAACACATAAAATATTGCAGAAATATAAACACAGAAAACACATAAAACAAGAGAGACACAGATATACGTGGTTCACCTAGTTTGTGCCATGTCCACCCCGAACAGCCAGTCCTTCCTTTCTATTATCCAACAAAATGAAGATACACAACCTACATCAGATCCATTGTAATATCCTCTGTTTTCTCTCACAGTCTCACCTCTCTATTTCTTGCTCGGAGAATACAAATCTATTACACAGCCTCAAATACAATGCCCTCATACAAAGAGAGGGGTTGCCTTCTAGGGTAAAAAACCCTAAACTAAACATAAGTTCTACCATCATATCATCTGCCTAATGAATGGCCCAGATTGACTAGAAATTACTATACTTTTACAAGGAAACTTTACATCTGTTTTTAGCTTCGGGGGCACTGCCCCTGAGCCCTCGCCGAGGGACCGCTGGCCCTCAGACCCCCCAGCTGAGGGGGATCGACCCCGCCCCGGACCCCCATGGGGGGGACAAGTCCCCCTCACATCCCCCCGTGTGGAGGGGTGTACAAAATTCCTGGGGTATACATTTGGCTGAAACAAAGACCTTTGAACAATCATGCTCCACACACAACAATCTCCCACTTGGAGAATGATTGTAGCAACTCCACCGCTACTTCATTTTACTGGACAATGACTCCTCTTTGGACCTGGCTATTTCATCCTTGAATACCAATTGAAACTGAGCATATTCTCAATTTCTCCCTAGTTACAACTTTTGTTAGCATATCTGCAGGATTCTGGCTAGTGTGTATCTTTTGTAGCTTTAACTCTCCATCTTCCAACACTGATCGTATGAAATGGTACTTGAGCTGTATGTGTTTAGTCTTGGAATTAAATGTTGAGTTCTTTGCAAGATGAATGGCACTTTGGCTATCACTGTATAACGTGCCCATATCATGCTTCTTACCCAATTCACCCATAAACCTTTGTAACCAAGTCATTTCTTTACTAACCTCTGTAGCAGCAACATACTTTGCTTCTGTTGTTGAAAGTGCAACAACACTTTGGATTTTTGAAACCCAACTTATAGTTGTTCCACCTACAGTAAATACATATCCTATAGTGCTCCTCCTATTATCTCTCTCACCTGCCATATCTGCATCAACATATCCCTGTAGAGAAATGTTTGAACCACCAAAGCATAATGCTTGATTTGTGGTACCTTTCAAATATCTGAAAATCCATTTCACTACCATTCAATGTTCATTTCCTGGATTGTTCATGTACCTGCTTACAACTCCCACTGCATGTGCAATATCAGGCCTTGTGCAGACCATTGCATACATTAAGCTTCCCACTGGTGATGCATATGGAACTTTAGACATATAATCCATGTCTTCTTGGGTCTTTGGGCACATTTCCTTACTAAGTTTGAAATGGCTAGCAAAATGTGTACTAACTCATTTTGCATTGTGCATATTAAATCTTTTCAACACCTTTGCATGTACTCATTTTGAGACAATGTTAATTTTTGATTTTTCCTGTCTCTAGTTATTCTCATACTAAGGATTTTTTTTGCAGCTCCAAAATCCTTCATTGCAAATGAATTTGCCAATTTTCTTTTGAGCACATTTATTTCCTACATGTTAGACCCTGCAACAAGCATGTCATCTACATAGAATAACAATATAATATAGCTACCATCATTTTGCTTTTTCAAATAAACACAATGATCAGAGTGACATCTGGTATAACCTTGTTTAGACATAAACTTGTCAAATTTTAGATGTCATTGCCTTGGAGCCTATTTTAAGCCATATAAGCTCTTCTTCAACCCACACACTAGTTTCTCCTTCCCTTTTACCTCATATCCTTGTGGCTGCTGCATATATATCTCTTCCTCCAAATCCCCATGGAGAAAAGTTTTCTTTACATCTAACTACTCAAGATGCAAATCTTCGGCTGCTACTAGACTTAGAATAGTTCTGATTGAAGTCATTTTAACAATAGGAGAAAATATTTCATAAAAATCAATACCTTTCTTCTGTGCAAACCCCTTCACCACAAGTCTAGCTTTGTACCTCTGTCATCCTCCATCTTCTTCCTTCAACCTGTAAACCCATTTATTTTGCAATGTAGTTTTACCTGCAGGCAACCTGACTAAGTCCCAAGTCTGGTTATGCATTAAGGAGTCCATCTCTTCTTCCATGGCTACCTCCCACTTCTTCCTACTTTCAACTTGCATTGCTTCTTCATAACATTCGGGTTCACCAGAATCAGTACAAATAAATAATATAATGAAGGAGAGTATCATTCAGGGGGTCTACTTATTCTGGTAGACCTTCTAACACCACTTTCAGGTGTTTGGGGTGCCTGTTGCTATTGTGGTGGTTGCTGTTGTTGTGGTTGTTGATTATTATTATTTTCAGGCACCTTTACTTTTTCAGTGATTTCATCAAGAACCGCGTATTCCTTGTTTTCTTTTTCCTGTTTCTTTTCCTACAACTGATTCTTATACAAGACCTTTTCATTGAATATTACATCTCTGTTCCTAATGATTTTGTGATTTTCATAATCATATAAGCGATAAACAAAATCATTAACAACATATCCAGTAAAGGTACATTTCGTTGACTTTGCCTCAAGCTTTGTTCTATTTTCTTTATCAATATGGACAAGGGCCTCACAACCAAAAGGCTTTAAAAAAGAGTAGTTTACCTTTTTACCTGTCCATGCTTCCTCCAGAACTCCACCATCCAAGGAACTTGAAGGCCCTATGTTTATTAGATAAACAACAGTATCTACAACATCTGCCCAAAACTGTAAAGGCAATCCTGCATGTAATCTCATGCACCTTGCACGCTCCATGATTGTCCTGTTCATCCTTTCTGACACACCATTTTCTTGTGGTGTTCTTGGAACTGTTTTCTGTCTACGAATTCTATGCTCTGAACCGTACCTATCAAACTCTTTGCTGCGATATTCACCTCCATTGTCTGATCTAAGACACTTCAATTTCTTTCCTGTCTCAATCTCAACCAAAGCTTTCCATTTCTTAAAAGTATCAAATACATCAGATTTAATCTTAATACAATAAATCCAAGTTTTTCTAGTTGCATCATCAATAAAAGTAACATAATAACGAGAGCCACTGAGACATGATACCTGAGCAGGTCCCCATACATCTGTATGCACAAGCCCCAATTTTTCATTCTTCTTTTCTTTCCCAACTCTGAGAAATCTGACTCTCTTCTGTTTTCCATAAATGCAATTCTCACAGAAGTCCAAATCAACATTCTTCAAACCCGACAACAAATTCCTTGAGTGAAGAATCTTCATCCCTTTTTCACTCATGTGTCCAAGCCTATGATGCCATAGTGCTGCATCTGCTCCTTTGGAAGTTAAAGCATTAACAGAGTTAGAAATGCCATTGCATAAATACAATGTACCAACCTTTTCGCCTTTTGCTATTACCAGGGCTCCTTTGGTGACCTTCCAAGCTTTATCTGTGAAAGTTGTCACACAACCTTCAGCGCCTAACTGCCCTGTTGAAATCAGATTTTTCTTTAGATCTGGAACATGCCTTACCTCCTTTAGTAGCCATTGGTTTCCATTCTGTTGTTTTACAAGAACCTTACACATTCCAACAATTTTACAGGGTTTATCATCACCCAAACGAACTTGTCCAAAATCTCCTTGAACATAGTCATGAAAGTATTCCTTATCAGGTGTGGCATGGAATGAGGCCCCTGAATCTACCACCCAGGAATCAGTAATACTTTCGAAAGAAAGAATCAAAGCATCTTGTAACACCTCACCTGTCACATTTGCTTCATGATTGTTTTCTTGCTGTGAATCTCCTTCTTTTCCCTTTCGAGATCTACAGTCTTTCTTTAGGTGTCCTTTCTTTCCGCATTTCCAGCACACTATCCCCGATCTGGACTTGGATCTGCCTTTCCTTGATTTACTGCGATATCCTGAGCTCTTTCCTCTTTCCATTTTTCTTCCCCTAGAATCTGCACACAAAGCATTACCAGATGTCTCACCGGAGCTTTTCCGTCGCATTTCATCGCTAAGGATAGCACCGACAACATCATCAAACTTTAAAGTACTAGATCCAGAAACAGAGTTACTAATGGCCATTACTAAACCATTCCAACTTTCTAGTAATGAGCACAAGAATAACAAAGCTCTAACTTCATCATCAAAGTTTATGCCTACAGAACATAACTGACTTGTAACAATATTAAAATCATTTAAATGGTCTGCAACAGATCCACCTTCTAACATCTTCATATTAAATAATCGTTTCATAGGAAATACCTTGTTTGAGGCCGAGGGTTTTTAATATAGTTTCTCCAACGCCTTAATCAAACCCTCTGTTGTTGTTTCCTTCGAAATATTGAAGGTGACTAACGATGCGAGGCTCAAATGTACTGTTCTGAGTGCCTTTCTATTGAGAAGGTTCCATTCTTCATCTGTCATACCCGTCGGCATCTTTGTTTTTCTGCCCAATGGTAGGTATAGATCTTTCTGATACAAATAATCTTCCATCTGCATCTTCCACAGTGAGAAGTTTTGGCAATTAAATTTCTCGACCCTAAACTTACCATCTTTTGCCATTGCTCCCACTTGAAACAGGAACCCTTCTTTCCTGTGAGTTTATCAGCCAAATAGACGTTCGACTCTAATACTAGTTGTTAGAAAATTATATATTACGAAGCAATGGAACACATAAAATATTGCAGAAATATAAACACAGAAAATGCATAAAACAAGAGAGACATAGATATACATGGTTCACCCAGTTTGGGCTATGTCCACCCTAAACAACCAGTCCTTCCTTTCTATTATCCAACAAAATGAAGAGACACAACCTACAACAGATCCGCTGTAATATCCTCTGTTTTCTCTCACAATCTCACCCCTCTGTTTCTTGCTCAGAGAATACACATCTATTACACAGCCTCAAATAAAATGCCCTCATACAAAGAGAGGGGTTTCTTCTAGGGCAAAAAACCCAAAACTAAACATAAGTTCTACCGTTAGATAATCCGCATAATGAACGACCCAGATTGACTAGAAATTACTAGACTTTTACAAGGCAACTTTACATCTATTTTTAGCTTTAGGGGCACTGCCCCTGAGCCCCTACCAGGGGACTGCTAGCCCCTGTACCCCCCAACCAGGGGGGATCAACCCCCCTGGACTCTCATGGGGGAGAAAAGTCCCCCCCGCACCCCCCCGCATGGAGGGGTGTACAAACTTCCTAGGGTATACATTCGGCTGAAACAAAGACCTCTGAACAATCATGCTCCATACACAACATCATCATGATCTCCAAGAGTGCCTTCAAGATCAACTTCCACAAGTCTTCCAAATATCTTCAAGGATCCGTCAAGATGTATAATAGGTTCCTCCAAGAGTGTCTTCAAAGGGTGCTCCAAATGATGTCTATGCCTTGCTCCTTTAACAAGAATTAACAAAGCCTTAAAAAATAAGCCCTAGATGCCCTATGATACCCTAAATATATCCTAAGAATACCTATATGTTTTGCTCCTAATGAAGAAACCCTAGATTCCCTAAATTCCTTATTGAAGAATCCCTAATCCTAATAAACTTGAAGGACTATCTATGAAGAAGGAGCCCTAGACATAAAATAATAAAGGTTTCCATGGATAAAATAATTATGATAGTTCAAAAATTTATTTTTTCTTGATGGTAAAATGGCATTAATTAAGGATGGAACTGGAATAGGCTTGAGAGGGCATTTTTCCCTTTCCAACAAGCCCTTACTCACCTTCTAACTCCTCATAGATCAGGAGAAAATGATTTTTCAAGATGAAATATTATCTTCTCATAAGATGTCACCACAACTCTTCATTTCACCCAAACAAAATTCCTCAAGGTCACATTATGAGGGCTTCATCATGATCTCTAAGGGTGCCTTAGAGATCAACTTCCACAAGTCTTCCAAATGTCTTCAAGAATCCCTCAAGGTGTCTTCAATAGGTTTCTCCAAGAGTTTCTTCAAAATGTGCTCCAAATGATGTCTATGGCCTACTCCTTTTACAAGACTTAACAAAGCCTTCAAAAAAAATCCCTAGATGCCCTAAATTCCTTATTTAAGAAGCCCTAATCCTAACAAACTTGAAGGACTAAGTCTATGAAGAAGGATCACGAGACATAAAATACTAAAGGCTGCCATGGATTAAAACAGTTATGACAATTCACAAATTTAATTTTCTTGATGGTAAAATGACCGTACTTGTAGGTTTTAACCTTGTAGAGAAATTACTTGTAGAAATTTTGAATAATATAACACTTATTCACAGAGATTATCCTGATTATACACTATTTGCAGAATGCATGCATAATACATAACCTCCTCTACGTTGATCATCAATTTGCGGAATTAAAGAAACAGTTGCATGTGCACATTGAAACATCAATCACAGATATCAACACAGTATGTACTAGGGAAATCATACAGTTGAAAACCCCCAACTATCTGTATATTATATTGATTGAGAACATGTAACAATACATAGTAAAATACTCCTCGCAAGTACTCAGTACTATCTCCACCTGTTACACACAAACTAGCTCAGATCTGAATCAAGTCAGAGGTTCAAATCTCCTCTGCTGTTTGCCTACCTCCACTGCGCAATCTTGCATGAGAATAGATGAGAATGGCTGATCCAAACTCGTATTTCCCTTGTGTTGCACTACGCAATCCTCATTGGCAATCTCAATCCACTGAT
>APFE031265429.1:79274-106907 GCA_000404065.3 Pinus taeda
AAAGAGGATGGCTCAGTCACAACACACTTGCTCATAAGAGCCATTTATCCAGTGTACCGATCAGGTGACTGTCTCTGCCTGCGTTGGGCTGTAGGTGGTCCTACAACTTTCTCTGCATCTGGAGCCAGTGGCTCAGCTTCTGTCAAGCGCTTTCGCCCTCTGATGGTTGGCGCTGCATGAGTGGTCTCTTCCACTCCATGAACTTCATCTTGTGGCTGATCCACATCTTGAAGCTCATCCTTAGGAACTAATAGCTCCTCATCTGCATGCAAGTGTGGCTCCCTCTCAAGTGAACACTTCATGTCTTTCTCCTCCTGAAATTTGATATCCCATTGCAAAACAGTCTTGTGACTGTCTCGAAAATACACACGATAGTTGTGGGGCGTATCAGTGTACCCCACAAATATCCCAACCTCTGCGGTCGACTCCAGCTTCTTCCTGGCATCCTTCATCACATGCATGTAAACAGGATAACCAAAAATCCTCAAATGGGAAATATCAGGCCTCTTACCAGAATAAGCCTCCTCGGGTATACTCATGCCAAGTATCTTGTGAGGACAATGGTTCTGCACATATACTACATTATTGCATGCCTCCACCCACAAGTGAAGGGGTAGGCCCTGATCATGCAACATCGCCGGTGCAACACCCACGATTGTTATGTTATTTTGCTCAGCAACCCTGTTCTGTTGTGGGTTATGGGGAGCTATGAGCTCTCTTTGAATCCCTTCTGCGCTGCAGAAGTCCTTAAACTTGCCAGAGATGAATTCACCACCATTGTCGCTTCTAAGAGCCTTCACCTTCTTCCTCGATTCCTTCACGACCAGTGCTTTGAACTCACAGAATTTTGAGTATGTCTCGCTCTTCTTCTGCATTAAGAAGATCCAGCACTTTCGAGAGAAATCATCAACAAAGATCACATAGTACTTGTGCTATGCTATCGAAGCTATTGAGAAAGGTCCACACACGTCTATGTGAATTCTCTCAAGGATCATCGTGGCATGACTATCCTTCTCGTGAAAGGTGGCTTTCACAAATTTTCCCAAAGTACACCCCTTGCACTGATCTGACTGCGTAAGAGTGCCTTTAGGAAGCCCAGTAGAAATCTGTTGCAGTATCTTTAAGGCTCCATGGTGAAGGTGGCCCAATCTCCGGTGCCACAGCTCGCCATCATCCTGGCTCACCACTCCTTCTGCCTTGCATGCCATTGTTGCATATCCATCTAAATGCAATAGATAAAGGTTCTTTACTCAAACCCCTATCTTTTGGGTTTCTCCAGTTGTCTTACTGCGCAGGAAAGCCTTTCCCTCGCTGAAGACAACATCATATCCCTTGTCTTCTAACATCGCCACAGAGATAAGACTCTTCTTCAATCCTGGAACATGCATCACTTTCTTCAATGCGAAGGGTTTACTAGACTCCCTCTCAAAGGAAATGGTACCAATACCGGTCACATTGTATCTACCATCATCGCCCATCTGGATTTGCACTCCAAGATCTTTCTCATCCAGATCAGAAAACAAATCTCGATCTCCTGTCATGTGAAAAGACGCACCACTGTCCAAGAACCGTACCGATCCCATCACACTTGATACCAAGCATGTGATCAACAAAAAATCTAGCTCAAACTGTGAGGCTAAGGACTCTCCCACTGTAGATCCGACAGCTTGCTTATTTTTCTTCTTCTGCGGACAATTTGTGGCATACTTCGTGCTGGTGACAGTGAAAGCACTTCACCTTGGACATGTCCTGCTTCTTGCCTTTTGCACCAGAATGAGAAGCTTTCTCGTTCTTCCCCTTCTTTACTTTGGCAGCCAAAGTGCAATTTTCTTCATCAGATGCCTTTGATGAAGATCCGTCCCTGGTATTCCGCCTGATCTCCTCTTGCACAAGATCCGACCAAAGTCTCTCCCATCCTGACAATTTCTCCCGAGCATTGACAGAGTCCTGATAGGAATGCCAACCCTTCGGAAGACCAAGGAGAGCCAAGCTCACCAATTCCTCATCATCGACAGTCACCCCCGCACTTCCCAGCTCATCCCGGCATTGGGTGAACTTCTTGAGATACTTGGGCACATTGTCTCCTTTCTCACACTTAATGTTTCTGAGTTTATCCTTGAGCGCTAACTTCCTCTGGTCGCTCTTGCTTTGGAATAAGTTTGTCAACGCTTTCCACATAAAGTATGGAGAAGCCTTCCCATTGAGGCTGGATACAATGTGATCCCTCACGCCCTCCAACAGAATCCTTCGACACTTTGCTATCTTCTTTTGCCAAGCCTCAGCTTCAGCAACATCAGTAGGTTTTGGGACATCCGCATCTATGAACTCCTTCAACCCATTGTCATCTAACAACGCCTCCATCCTGTCTTTCCATGGAATATAATTCGAGTTGCCTTCAAGGGAATACTCCAATTGCAATCCGTTGAAAGACATTTCAACTTCGACACTAAGAAAACACTGCTGCAAATTCGAATTCCACCAGCTCAAAACTCAATTGCTTCTGATCTAGAATTTGTGACAACAAAGTATTTCTTGTACGGAGATTGACTGCATGGGCATTCATTGGATATCTCACCTTCCAAAAGAAGGATGAATTCGAGGCTACCTGGCCCGATTACAGACTCTACCTGAAGAAATAAAATGTAAACAATTTCTGAATAATAGATCCGATGATCAACTTCGCTCTGATATCATGTAGAACTTTTTCTACAAATCAGCTAGCTCTGATACCATGTAGAAATTTTGAATAATATAACACTTATTGACAGAGATTATCCTGATTATACACTATTTGTAGAATGCATGCATAATACATAACCTCCTCTACGTTGATCATCAATTTGCGAAATTAAAGAAATAATCGCATGTGCACATTGAAACATCAATCACACATATCAACACAATATGTACTGGGGAAAGCATACAGCTGAAAACCCCCAACTATCTGTATATTATATTGATTGAGAACATCTAACAATACATAGTACAATACTCCTCACAAGTACTCAGTACTATCTCCACCTTTTACATACAAACTAGCTTAGATCTGAATCAAGTCACAGGTTCAAATCTCCTCCGCTGTTTTCCTACCTCCACTGCGCAATCCTGCATGAGAATAGATGAGAATGGTTGATCTAAACTCTTATTTCCCTTGTGTTGCACTACGCAATCCTCATTGGCAATCTCAATCCACTGCTTGTGCAAATCTCATGCACAATTATAGTCACAACTGACAATTGTCTTGCCCTTTCACTCACCTCTAACACTTGTCTCCACTGAATTGTCCATGCACTGAGTTAACTAACGTATTCTTTAGTTGATTTATGAGTTAATAATTAGTGAATTAATTAATAATTAATTCACACCACTCATCACTAGTGTATTTGTTAGTTAGACTAAATACAACTAGTTCAACTAAGTCAAATTGAACACAACTCCATCAACTCCTCAATCAACTCAACCAAACTCAATCGCTTGAGTTCTAACTGAAGTCCTTCATGCAATAGCTCAACTAACCCATAGGAAAAGCGTATTTCCTTCTGGAAGTTGCATGTGCCACATCCGTAGCTAGAACTGAAGTGCTGCAAGAGGATAAGATAATGTTTATAGTCCAAATATTATTAAGAGCTAATAATATTCGATTGTTCTATTTTTAGACTGGAAGTCTAAAAATAGAGGTCCATCTATTTTTACCAAAATGACCAATCATCCATAAATAGCATCCTGCAACTCATAGACCATGATCCATATGTCTAAAAATAGACATAGCCTAAAAATAGACATAGTCTAAAAATAGACTTTGCGCCAAAAATAGCTTGTGGGACCACTTAGTGAAGGTGACTTCTTTTCACTAAGCTCCATCATCTTGTTTCATTTTCAACATTACCTTCAAACAAATTCTAAAAATAGAAAATAAACAATGGTGAGAGCATAAAAAATAAAACATATATACACAGATATTTCCCCTGGATCCCAAAACAGAGACTACCAAATTGATTTTTCATTATATTCTTTTCAATGTTACAATACATGTATATACATGTTGAAGCATCCATAAACCCCAATCCATTAACCCTATATTAGAACATAACTGTAGTTCCCTTGACCAGATCTAAAAAATACCATGGACAAAATACGATCATGCCCAAAACCATGTGTGAAATCCATGCACAAAACCATAGGTAGGTCCGCCCACCTAATATAGGGTTCAAAAAAAAATTCTCGGGGCGCTGCCCTGGACCCCATGTAAGGGGGCTACCACCCCCCCTTGTGACCCCCTCACGTGTGGGGTAGACGTGCAAAGAATATAACACACACACACACAACAACATTACTTAAGGATGGAACTGGCATTGGCTTGTAGAGGGAATTTTCCCCTTTTCAACAACCCATTACTCACCCTCTAACTCCTCATAGACCAAGAGAAAATGGTTTTTCAAGATGAAATATTATCTTCTCATAAGTTGTCACCACAACTCTTCATTTCACCCAAAAAAAATTCAAGGTCACATTATGAGGGCTTCATCATGATCTCCATGGGTGCCTTCAAGATCAACTTCCACAAGTCTTCCAAATATCTTCAATAATCCCACAAGGTGTCTTCAATAAGTTTCTCCAAGAGTGTCTTCAAAATGTGCTCCAAATGATGTCTATGGCCTCCTCCTTTAACAAGACTTAACAAAGCCTTCAAAGAGGTCTACATTGTTTTTTCGATCGCTGCTCCAAATATGATGACCAAAACTACTCTTATAATTTTTTCCTCCAAATAGGTCCAAAGAATGTGTTACTTCTGGATGCTACTAATCTGAGCTTCTAAAAAGGTGAAGTTTGAGCCTCCATGAATCGCTATCCAAGCCCAAAACAAGTTCAATTATTTGAGTTGTACAAGTCTGACTATCCCACTAACCAAGGTGTAATATTACTGGTTTGAGTTCTTCATCCTTCCTTGGTGTGTGATTTGATCCAAATGTTGAAGGACCTCCCTACACCCTTCTTGGTGTGTGATCAGAGTCCACGACCTCACTCCACCCTTCTTGGTGTGTGCTTAGGGTCTAAACACTAACAAACCTTACTACACCCTCTCTTGGTGTGCGATCAAGTCTCCTTCGAGAGGCACTCACTCAAACCTTCCTGTTGAGCACTCTGGGCCTCTCATAGTCATTCTCACTACCAAGAGAATGTCAATCCATGCTGCAGATATATCAAAACTTCCTTTCAATGAGACGGGTGATCTCCACGAGCCCTAGTTTTTCTGTGAAGTACATGAAATTGTCCTTGGGAAACGAATTCGTTAGAACATTAGTTTCTTGCTCATCAATGGAGATGTACTCAAGCCTTATCGCTTTCTACATGTACCATGTATTACTACTAGATCTCAAGGTGCCTTGACCATTCATCATGTTGTCACCTGCATCTAATCAACCATACCTTGCAAGCTACAGTCATACTGCTTTCCTTTCATGTTGTAGCATACTGGGCCTCTAAGTCCAACAAATGTTTGCTTCTTGTTCATCCACAAGAATAGAGCTCAATCAAAAGTGATACACAAACTCTCTTTGTTTTCATCACTCCTTTCCCAATTATGATCGACTATACCATGTCGATGCTACAACACAAGTTGAGCTATATTCTTTGGCTCAAACATAAGTTGATATGCTTCCGGTACTTCTTTCTTTATCCCAACTGGATATCCTTCCAGAAATTGATCCTACCATAGAAATATTGATTTTCTCCCTTTGTTATCGGTGCTATTAGACATTTCCTCAAGATCCTTCTTCTAAGGAAAACTCCCTTTGAAGCTAAGAAAGGGTTTCTGGAGAAGCCTTGACTTTTCCCTTTGGCAAAGATCTTATGGTCAATGCAACTTCTTTGAAACATGAGCCCTTCTAGTTTTGTCAGAGAACAATTTATATAGGATAAACCTTGATTCACTGAGTGCATAAATTTTGAGGAGCTTGTAAAAATCCTTCTTTCTGCTTACAAGTGTAGGACTTGTTCATGTACCTCACCATATTTAGGTAGTTAACTTCTTTCATAGAAATACGATCTTTTCATAAGTGCACATGACAAGATGTCCTTCATAGGCTTCTTTCATCTTTTTGAGGTAATCTTTTGGATCAAAATAATTTTATCCCTTTGAGTCTAGATCTCGTCTCTCATCACAAAGAATCTCTTTGTCAATGCTTTTCTTTGTTCTTCCATTTTCTGCCAAATCCTTGGTAGCCTTCAGTATGTACTTGTGATCCTCATTAGGAGGCCATGAAAGAACACTGTACAACCAAGTAAGGAATTCAAGGACAAGAGACCTACTACTAGTAATATCAACAACAGTAGAAATAATCAAATGAGAGAGATGTAAAAAACTTATCTTTTGAGAACATGTAAGCTCCCTATTGACCTTGCATCCACCTACAATTATATAAATTTTATTCACATCATCATTATGATGTTATCTCTTTCTAGGGTTTCTTCTTTCAAAGAAAACATTTGAGCTTTTGCTCATAAATTCTAGGCTTCACTTTTCCAAGCCCTTGCTAAGGTTTACAAATCCTGGGTGTTCCTATATGCAAAAACCTCATATTTTTGGCCAAGGCTTTTAGTCTTCCAAACCCTAGATTTTGGCTTGCAAGTCCAACATTCAACTGCCATCAGGTTTTAATCTCTCAACAACACATCAGTTGTAATGTGATCAATCGTGCTAGACATGCTCTAGTCAACTAGTAGATTTCACTCTTCAGACTTTGTAGGAGAGCTTGACCTCCTAACTTAGCAAATGTCTTGCAGTCTTTATGACTTAACATCCAACATTAAGCAACATATTCAATTGTAAGACAATTCTAAAGAAGTGAGATGTTTCTAATAGGTCAAACTTGACTTCATATTTCCAAACATTATCTTCAAACTTTTACCATGATCAACTTAGGGTCTTAAAAGTTTATCCTTTACGCAGTCCCTTTACTTCACTAAAGAGGTTGATCATAGACTACACAAAGTCAGACATTACACAATGGTTTGCTAACTCAACCGTCGTTCATGATCTCATCAACCATCATTGTTCATAGGCTTCCAAACAAGTAGCACACTCAATAATGAATTAACCACATAAACTCATTGAACTTAGGGTATGTTATCACATTGTCCAAACTTCTACTTGTGGACATACTTCACACACATTACCTAGCAATCATTAATACTGAACATTAACCAAATTCCTCTCTTCATGTTCTTTGAACAGTCATGAAGAAAGCTCGACCCTTTGCACATGAATGCCCGTGATTTGTGGCCCTCTTTAGGGTTCCTGCAACAACTTCAAGGATTCCCTTAACTTGGTCTAAACAAGTCCCCTATTTCCTACACAAACGACCCTTGTAGACACTTAAACGAATACAATATTCCTTCATGTTCTGCGACCCTCATTCCAACATAATACCTTGCCTTACGACCTTGTTGTACATGAGTTCCAGGGATCTTGACCCTTCTCTAAGTAACAAAACAACTTTGGCCTTGATACACAGATATCAATCACAATATTTGATATAACATTCAATGATCAATAAAAAACAAATCATGTTTTCTAAGAGATTTTCTGATGTAAATGACCGAGGCAAACTTTGAGGTATTATGGAATATTATTAGTGAAGCTTCGATCTTGAATTTGAACTTAGGCTAGGGCTTAAGAGAAATATTCCACGGTTTTTCTTCTTACATGACATTTTGACCTTCCTGGATAGACATTCTCCTTACAGAAGTCGTGGATTACAACAACAATGTAATTTAGATCTTTACCATAGATCAAGATACATGATCATACCATTTAGAAAATTGGGCGTCATTAGCTGTTATTTCACAAGGTAAAGTCATAGAGGTTTAATCTTCAACCACATAGTTTCGTTCTTCTTTCTAGGGTTGTTGACAGAACACAAAAAACATTCTCCTATAGGGCTGCATATCTTACCTTTGATATGATTCCATGTTGATTTTTACATGGTCTTTCAAACTGATAATTATTTTTGATATTTTCTCATTCTTATTAACATTCTATCATTCAAAAATTACATAAAAAGACATCAACCATTAATATAGTGAGATCATAAAGAGACAAATACACAAGAACATAAGAATTTTACCTTGGGAAAACCCTTATGGGGAGAAACCCAACAACCCTTTCAATACAAAATTAATTAATTCAATAGAGGCACATCTAATTCAACAACTAGGTCACACCTGATCCATGGTCCATACTCCTAGTCAAGTCATAGGCTTCCCATGAAGATAATCATCTAGATCTTAGACATGATTCCTTCTCACTAGTCTGCCTTAGAATAACCTACATAACTCTTTGAGCACATGCCTCAAGCCATGCAAATATATCTCAGAGAATGCGATCTTCCTTGTCTCAAAGCAGACTTCATGTGCCTCATCAAATCCTTCTAACCTCAAACACGTGCGATTTACAATCACAGATGCAAGCATCAGAACTGCCTCAGACCTTTGACATGAGATGCGAGCCTCAAAACTGCCTTAGAATTTCAGAAGATGTGAGCCTTATAACTACCTCATAGTAGGCTAAAAAATATAGAGAATAATAGATTGATTTCTTGTCACAAACCTTAAGAATTTGCCTCAGACCATGTGAGCTACCTCAAATAATGTGAGCTTATAATTTCTCGGATAGATTCGAAATTATGTCCTTTACAAAGAATAATTGGTTTTATTTATAGTGGTTTGTACATACGAAGGGTTACATCCTTGTTAGGGTACTTTGAAAGAGTCTCAAATTCACAAAATCATCCACCAAAGAGTTAGATGAACACCAAAAATAATAGGGGGTGATGTGTGTGGAAGGATTCTCTCCTAAATTCCCTTCAAACTTAGGAATATCATACGGTAACTTGGCTGACATAGGTGGTACGAAGGTTCAAAATATGAAATTAAAACCCATTTGAACTGAAATCTTGGTGAAGCTCGAGTCCAAATTTCAAATCTTGTCTCGCTATATTTTCAGAGATATAATTTGAGGAAGTTATGGTTTTTGGAGACTCTCGACTTACATTCTAAATAGGTGACCTTGGGAAACTCGTCATAACTTTCTCTTTGAGAATTAGATTGAAATTTCATAAGAAGTTATGGAAAGATGACAGATTCTAGTTTTCTGTGTATATTTTTCAAATCCTAAGGTTGAAACAGTGACACGTGGCACTTCGTACAAGTGTGCTCTACTGAACTAGTCTATAATCAGGTCATCGTGGGAGATTTGACATAACTCTTCCTTGCAGAATCAAATCTTGATCAAATTTGCGGGGTTAGAAAGAGAACACATAGGGATACTACAGGACACAATTTCATAACTTGGAGATTTGAAATTACAGGGTTAAAGTCGTTTCAAGATCAAGCTCATAAAATCAAGAAAAGGCAATATGAGGAAGTTTGATGGCAAGGATACAGTAAATTGGATACTACAGATGGAGAAATATTTTGATCTACATGAGGTGCAACTATTACAAAAGGTACGTATTGCATCTTCATATTTAGAATCAAATTAATTTTTATGGTATACAGGGCTTTGTTCTCGTAAACCACTTGTTGCATGGTCAATTTTCACAGAGGAAATGATAACACATTATGAGGATACAAAGAGCAATACCTTCTTTAGCCAATTGATAAATATCAAACAAAAGTGTTCAATGGCAGAGCACATTAAGGACTTTCAAAAATTGAATATGAGGGAAAATGATATTCCAGAGAAGCAGAGGATTGATGTCTCCAGAGGGACTTTAAAGGATAACATTCAACATGAGGTTCATCTTTGGGAACTTGATTCATTGGAGAAGGCATTCAGGTTGGCAAGAAAAGCAGAAAGCAAAATTTTGGCAACAAGGAAGTCTATCCCTCACAACTATAAATATGGAAGTGTTTTTTCTCCTAGCCTTCCACAACCTACAAGGTTGACACCACAAGAATTGGAAGAAAAAAGAGCAAAAGGGCTTTGTTACAATTGTGATAACAAATACATTAAAGGTCATAAGTGTGCTGAGAAGAAATTATTTTACATAGATTGTGAAGAGGAGGAAGAAAAGGATCAAGAAACATCAAAAGAAGAGGATATACACGAGGAGCCAACCCTAGGGAAAGAAGAAATGAATTCGACCATATCTTGTAAAGCATTGGAAGGAATTACCACTCCTCAAACTCTCAATATAGAAGGACATATCAAGAAGAAAAAGGCTCAAGAATTGAAATATCAAATCGAGAAAGAAGAAATGAATCTGACCATATCTTGTATTGAATTGGCAAGAAACACCACTCCTCAAACTATCAAGATAGAAGGACATATCAAGAAGAAAAATATTCAAGAAGTGAAACATCACATCAAGCGTCAAGAAATGAATCCAACCATATCTTGTAATGCATTGGAGGAAATTGCCACTCCTCAAACTCTCAAGATAAAAGGACATATCAAGAAGAAAAAGATTCAAGCAGTGAAAAATCACATTGAGCATCAACAACAAGTTCTCCAACTTTTAAAGGATAACGCCACTTTGGTGTAGAATCGAATGAAATAATAGGCAGATCAACATCGCAGTGAAATAAGTTTTGATGTAGGCGAATGGGTATTTTTACGACTACATCTCAAGCAAGCTATTTATGAGAAGGAAATGTTGGCAACATTACATGCACTTAAGAAATGGTGACCTGACCCAGTGGGAAGACACTTCAAGGTAAAAATGGGTCATGATAGTCTTAAATACTCTTTAGAACAAAGATTATCTCTAGAAGAATAGAACAAATGGGTCACAAATATGTTGGTTTATGACTTTGAAATCATCTACAAAAAAGGGAAGAAAAATGTTGTTGCAAATGCACTCTAAAGAAAGGATGAGGATGTGGAAGCATTGTTTTATGCTATTTCTATTATCCAACCAGATTAGATAAACGAAGCAAGGGATGAATGGAAGAAGGATGAAGAAGTGTGGCCACTCATTCAAAAGTTGCAAAAGAACACAATTCAAACAATATTGCCAGAACTTGAAGAGGAAGAAAAAATCATATTGGAACCTTGAGCAGTCACAGAAACAAGAACCTGACAACTACGAAATTGATCAATTTCAGAGTATCTCATCAAGTGGAAGAACTTACCCACTGAAGATTCCACATGGGAGGACAAGAATTTTATACATAAGCATCAAGAACTACTCAAGCATTGAGGAAAAAACTTTTTGAAGGAGAGCGGCATGTTAGGTCCCTATACTACTAGTGTAACCCCTTATTGTTATTAGTACAACCCCCTTATTATATTGTTGTGCTCATGTAGTCCCCATATTGTTATTATTGTGCCCCTACATTATTATTTTTATGTCGGCTTTGATTATATTATGACCCCTTAGACTTCTATATATAGAAAGGAGGTCTTGTCATTTGTATCATCCAAGAATTATTCATTTGTTTAATGTAAAGGAGGTTTCCCCCTCGAAGAGGCTTATTTTGAAGGTGTTTATCTATCTTTTCTATCTTTTTGTGAGCTGGTTTCATAACACTATATGAAAATGCAAAATTCTCTTTTCTTTCGATAAATTCTAACTAGAGAAGGGAAGATAATCTCTTCCTTTTCAAGGGAAAATAGCAACCTCACGCACTCTCACTAATCTCTCTTTTGAAATTCACTAAGATTATAACAAAAAAGACCTAAACAAATACAAGCAAATCAGTCAAAAAAGAGATCAAAAGAGAACACCAAGCACTCAAAATCTCTAAACTTCACTTTGTAATAAAAATATCATAAGAAAGCAATCAAAAGAAGCATCGTAATTAGCAAGAAAAAGTGAAAAACAAGTATAAGGGTTGTAGCTCAATGGATAGCAAAAGAAATCATAAACAATGATCTAGAATGGTCTAAAAAACCTAACCCTAATTTGAGATAACAACTAGAAATGAATGGAGGCAAAGAGAATGATTTTAATTAGATAAGATGAACAGGTCCAAAATACTCAAATGGACCTTTCAAGTCCAAATTTGCACATCCACAAACAACAAGAAGCAAAAAGACCAATGAAAGAGAGCAAATCAAAGCGCAAACCTTCAATAGAAACACCCAAAAATGAGAAAATAATCAAATCCAGCAAAATCTAAACTAGATCTAAAATGTAACAAACAATAAAGATAGAGATCCAAAAGATAAAAATAAGAACTTGAGGATAAATACCCCAAAATCAAGTAAAAATCAATCTTAAGGAAAACCCTAAAATTCGAAACTAAGTAGATCTAATTCAAAACAAGAGTTCAAAACCAGATCTGAGATAGATTTGAACTGTAACAAACAACAAACATAAAAATCCAAAAGATCAAAGCAATATATGAAGAAAAACCCCTCAAAAATTTAGAAAAACAACTTCAAGGAAAACCCTAAAATTGGAAAACAAATAAGAAAATAAGTTGATATTTCAGTCAACCATATCTTCCTCATATGAGCTAAGTTTTAGGTGATTTTTTTTTTTTTTTTAATGTTGGTTGAAATTTTGAGAATAATTCAGATCTTTGGTTTTCTCACTCAAATAATGTATAAAAAAGTATAGAATTCGATGTGAAACCCATGATTTGGTATTTTCTCAAAAAATTAAAAATAAAAAGTAGATTTTGATCTAATTTAAGGCCATATATATTCAGATTTGAAACAAATCAATTTGAAAAGCATCCAAACCTAATCAAAAGAAGTAGAGTACATAGAGGAAGCAACAAAAAAAAAAAATTGAGTAATTTTCAAAACTAGGGTTGACTCCCCATTGAAGACACTGGTTATGTTGTAGCTGGAAACTCACAATTGTAAGGAGTTGTTGCTTTGTGCTCCTTTCATAGGAATCACTAGATGGATAAGTGTATCCAAGGGCCAATGAAAATCCCTAACATCTATCACATTCATCCATAGAAATCCAAACAAGTGAAGCACAGAAGTACACCTGTGTTGAAGAATGTAACCAGTGTACATCTTCATAATTGTATTTGAGTCATGATGTAATGTATTTATCAAAAGAAAGAAAAATATTATTATAAAATAAATTGACTTATTAAAGCATGGGTTTCATGATTGGGTCAATGGTTAATAGGTCAAAGCCTCCATTGCAGGCTTCTAGAGTTTGTGTGAAGAGTTTTTGCCCTTGTCATTATGTAATAGACCCTTCTTGGGCTTCTTGAGTTAAGAACGAAATTTATTTTAGTATAAAATAAGTCATTTAGGTCTCCTCCACCAAGTCGGCCTCAAAGAAGGACAAGTCAGCCTCATCAAGGGAATTCTACCTCATAGAAGAAGTATAAATAGGGGGAGCTTGATTCATTTGGAGATACACTCACACAAGTTCGATTTTCACTAGTAGCTGGAAGCAGTAAAAGGGTGTGAAATTCAAGGAAGAAGGACGAAAAAATAGCGAAGGAGAATGAAGTTTTGATAATCAATAGAAGAAAAAAATTATTTCTCTACTACCACCTGTGCAAAGGTTTTGGGTTGCTGGAAGGGTCGAAATTGGAGAACTAATGTTGGGCCGAAATTTTGAAGTAGCTGGGCTGAAATTTTGAAGTTGCTGGGCTGAAATTTTGAAGTAGCTAGGCTGAAATTATGTTTTTGATGCAATATATTGTAGTTGATCTTTGGAGTCTGGAAGGACAATTTTAGGGCTGACATGGTAGAGTGAGAAGAGTCTTTTTTCAGGTATAAAGTCTTAACCTATCTCAATTTGATTAGGGGAAGAGTTTGACTGGTTTTTCTCCTAGAGAGGGGTTTCAGCCCTGGTTGAGTGCCTACATCTGGAGTTGTTGATCTTCAAGTTTTGATTTGATGATTGTTTGATGAAAATAAGATAAAAGAAGAACATAAAGAAAGTACATGAATATCACAAGTAATTATCAACATAAGAGAATCTTTTTGATTTTCTAATATGCTATCAGAGTTAAGGTGAAGGAAGAAAGAAAAAGGAAGCTTGAAGGTTTATTAAAAGAAGGGTTAATGAGGAAGGAACAAAATAAAATCCTATTATCTATATCAAGTAAAGGAGATATTATAAAATATATGGAAACCTCAATGAAGAAAAAAAATAAGCTAGAAGGAGCCTCCAACTACAGGGCATATCAAAAGAGGATAGATCTTCTTCTTGCTAAACATAAAGTTTTGGATTTTGTTCTAGGAAAAGTTAAGAAACATGTAGATGATGCAGGGAAGGAGAAATACATGGAAACTGATATCTTGTCCATGAATCTAATTGTATATCGAGTAAAGGATAATATAATCCCATACATATCCAATATAGATTCTGCAAAAAAAATGTATGAAACCCTCTCCAAGTTGTTTACCATTCAGAACAATGGTCAGATAGATCACCTCAAGAATGAACAAAGGAAAATAAAGATGACAAAAGATGATATTGTGTCATCATATTTTGTAAGGATTTCTAGAATAAGAGATGAACTCCAAGCTATTGATGAAATTGTACTAGAGAAAAAACTCATGATTGTTTCACTACTAGGTCTACCAAAATCTTGGAGCTCTTTTGCATCAAGAATTAGTAGTTGGAAAGGCATACCAACCATTGAACAAATGTGGAATACATGCAGTCAAGAAGAAGTGCTCATCTCATTAATAAGTAATAAAAAGGAGGACAAATAAAACAACACTTCAAATTCCTACTCTTCTCATCACAAGAAAAAGGGAGCATACAAGAAGTTCAAAGGACCAAAGAAGCAAGTTGATCTATCAAAGATTGAATGTTGTAATTTTCATAAGATGGGATACTACAAAAGTCAATGTCCTAAAAATCCAAGAAATAAGAAGAGAGAAAGGGAACATACAAATGTTTTTGATGAAGCTCCACCTAAGAAGAAAAAAACTAAATAATATGAAGTCAAAGGCTTATACTATTTAGTCATCTCTCACATAACCTTCTAAGTCTACTATTTTAAGTTTTGTAATGTTCTCTTTTATGTTTTTATTTTTAGAGTTTGTAGATCTAATATATCTTGTTATAACTTTTGGGTTTTTAAAAGTGTATGTATCCCTCAAAGGACTAGATTAAGAGGGAGCCTTCACCATTTTACCAAAAGATAAGTATATTGTTATTTGTTTCATCTTTCATGTTTAGTTTCCTCTTCACATTGAGATTTGTTTGTATTATATACTCATAACCTTTGTATTTATATTTTCCTCGGTAGGAAAAGCTTGCAGAATACACAAAGGTTGTGGAGGGGACTTCAAAGGAAATACTTGAATCATGAAAGAAGTTATGTTGCAAAGGAAACCCTTTAAGAATTAATGTCCTACAAGGTTTGTTAAAGAAAAACTCAAGGTATGTCTTAGATTACAAGATTTGTTGCAAGATTCTCTTCGTACAAAAGGGTATGATAATTCTCATTTAAAATTTGTTTTATATTACTAAAATCTTTATGTCCAAGGTTTTAAATCATTAATATTCTTGTTAGGGTGATTAATCATTATATTGAATCTACCCTTGCTATAATATCTCTTGTCATTTGATCATTCTTGTGAAACCCTAACATTTAGGGTTCAATGTAAAACCCTAGCCTCTTGATGTTAAGGGTATTGTCAATGTTGATTATGAAACCCTAGTATTCTTAGGAAAGAAATTCTAGGTGTATATTTTTATGTATGATCGAAACCCGATTTTGGTCAAATTTGTTGTATATCTAACTTTGATGTATTGATGTTTTTATCTTGGGTTTATCTAATAGATATTGATATGAGATTACAAGGCATGATAATGAAATCCTAGATATATGTATGCGGGTATGATAACTTGATTGTTGATTAATGAATTCTAGGGTTTGTAACAAAACCCTAGTAGAATTTGTTATGATTTCTAGGAAATAATGAAGCTCCAGATGTATAATGCTATGATTGGATTAATATTATGATTGTTTTGTTGATATCTAATATTTTATGTCTTAAATATGGATTCTAGAGTTTATGAAAAAACCCTAGTAAGACGTTTAAGTATAGTATATAAAATCTGTAACCATTGCTGATTATGAATCTAACTAAGTTTAGGTATTTAATGTCTAAAACTTGAATGTTTTGATGCTTCTATTGTAATGATAAAGTTGATTTCATGCTTTTGTATATTTGTATTTTTTGTACTTGCTATTAAAGTTTTGTAGGTACATAATATTCAAGATGTTCATAATTGAAGATGATAACAATGATGAGCATGATGAAGGGAGTTACAAGAATGATGATGATCAAGATGACCTTGATGCCATGAGAAAAAAATGAAGCCTTGAAAGGTTGAAGCTTCCCCAATGTTATAAAAGAAGAAGTTGTTAAGTTTAGAGGGAGATTAGATAGAAGAAAATGTATATCTCCCTAGTTGTGAGGGAGGGCATATAATGACATCCATAGTGAATACCTTGAAGAAAGAATGAAATAGAAGAATGAATGAAAGTACTACAATTGGATTTGCAAACAAAAGACTTGAGAAATACTTAGGTTGTATTTGTTTCTATTGAAGGAATGAAAGAAGAAGAAAACTTATGACAAATTGTATTTGGATAACTTGATGATGATATAAGTAGCATTAGAATGATTGGGGTTGTGATTGTGTAGGATATCTCCATAAAAAGGTTGAATGTTTGAAGCATGCTTGGATTGGTGGAAATATATCTAATTATGAGAGATAAAGTATCTTGTGGCAAAAATATTCTTGGGAGGACATCTGGTGGACCTATATGTTGATGTCTAGATCCCGAAGTAGGGAGGTTGGAATTGGTCATGGAGCTCTGACCTTAGATACACACCTAGATCCCTGTGTTGGTGTTAGAGCTTAAAATCTTGATGGTACCTAGAGTGGCTAAAGCTTGAGTACACCTTAGTCCCACCTAATTAGAGTACCTTGGTCAAGTATCTAATCTATAGTACGACGTGCATTATGACTCTTCATAGAGCATATCATTTTGAAAATTTCCATGTACTTATGTATATATGTAATTATGAATACCTCCCTAGTTAAGAGGGAGTGTTGAAGAATGTAACGTGTCATCTTCATAATTGTATTTGATTCATGATGTAATGTATTATCAAAAGAAAGAAAAATAAATTTTATTATAAAATAAATTGACTTATTAAAGCATGGGTTTCATGCCTTGGTCAACTGTTAATAGGTCAAAGCCTCCATTGCATGCTTCTAGGGTTTGTGTCAAGAGTCCTTGTCATTGTCATTATGTAATATACCCTTTTTGGACTTCTTGAGTCAAGAAAGAAATTTATTTTAGTATTAAATAAGTCATTTAGGTCTCCTCCACCAAGTCAACCTTAAAGAAGGATAAGTAAGCCTCATTAAGGGAATTCGACCTCACAAAAGTAGTATAATTAGAGGGAGATTGATTCATTTGGAGACACATTCACACAAGTTTGATTTGCAGTAATTGAAAGCAGTAAAAGGGTTTGAAATTCAAGAAATAGAAGTCAAAATTTCTCCCTCTACAACCACACATGCGAAGTTTATGGGTTGATGGAAGGGCTAAAATTGCAAAACTGAAACTGGGCTGAAATTCTAAAGTAGCTGGGCCAAAATTCTGAAGTTGCTGGAGTCTGGAAGGACAGTTTGAGGGTTTACTTGGTGGAGTGAGAAGAGTATTTTTTCAGGTCTAAGGTCTTGGTTTTTCTCAATTTGATTAGTGGAAGAATTTGACTGGGTTTTCCCTCAGAGAGGGGGTTTAGCCCTAATTGAGTGCCTATATTTGGTGTCATTGATCTTCATGTTTTGATTTTATGATTTCTTGATGAATAGAAGATAAAATAAGAACATAAATAAAGTACAAGAATATCACAGGTAATTATCAACATAAGAGAATCTTTTCGCCTTTCTGATTTTTTTACAATATAAACCCTCACAAGTTGATGATGGATGTTGGATATAATGTCGTATGTAGAGAACCCGGTTCTTCTAGGAGATCTTTCTCCTAACTAAACTGATCCAATAATCCTACACATAAACTCAACCAAACAAGACAAACTTACCTTCTGTAGAGGGCATATTAACATGAACAAAATGAAAACGTCAACATAATAATCACAACATCATAGAGACAATGAACACATGAAAGGGAAATCATATGCTTACATTAATCAAATGACATGTACATGAAGTGTTATACCTTCAAGCATCAAGTGTCGCCTCTTCTCCTTGCAGCCTAGTCTCCTCCTAAAAAGGATAGCTTCCCACAAGATTATAGCTCCCGCACTATATTATGGACACTAGATCTAGCCCCTTTCCTCTTGATAGGGTGAGATTATATGGGTACATTCTATCCTTTGGGAGAATGTATCTAGACACCTAGGGGGTTGAGAAGTTAGTAATCTTATACAATAATGGGCCCCTAACCAACTCATACACAAGTGGATCAAGTTGATCTCCATGGGAATGACAAACTCTAGAACCCTTTTTCTCAATTATGAAATAATTATTATTTCGTGGTTATGAAATTGTGAAAAACTAATTATGAGAATTTACTTAATTGTGTGATTTCACCTCTTTAACATGGAATAACTCCCACATAAGTAAAAGCAAGAGTGAAAGGGATGTATTCTAGCTAGAAATTGAGGTAAATTGAACTTGGGTCTCTTTCACTATAATGGAATGACAAATAGGGTTATAACAGTAGAAAGATGCTTTATGAAGTAATTTGATACTTGGATCTCTCACATGTTCTCATAAAGAGTAATTGAAGGTTCTTGAAGTTAATTGAGCTTTTTATGAAGTTATGATGATCCGGATCTCTTCAACTACTATAATTAACCAACATCTTTTACTTCCGTGATATTAGCATAATTGCATATGAAAGAGTATAAAACAACCACATGTGCATACTGAAATACGATGAAACATAATGACAACCATAAAATCACATGACACAAACACATTGATAATGAAGTTACCTAGTTTGGGTTATGTCTCTAGGCTCTCGTATCAAGAGTGGGGGGGTCGCTTAATTAAATGTTGCAAATGATGATGATGTACATGGCATGTTCTTTGCATTAAAAGGATAAATACCCTCAACCAGAGTGGCAAGTCTCTCCATGAGACGTTCTCAGGAACTCACTCCTATGGGAAAATTCCCTCAACAAGAGTGGCATGTCTCTCCACGGGATGTTCTCCTTATAGGAACTCTCACTCAAATAGGAATTCCTTTAGTATGAAAAGCTAATATAATCTCATAAGATATGGCATACAAGTATCCCTCAACATAATAGTAATCACGGATCTCATCAACAAAAACATCATCTCAACAAATTAAAAGAAAAGCATAACATAAATGCATCATATACGTCCACTCTTGGGGATGGATGAAAAATGCAAAGCTCAACTTCTAAAACAAACACCACCATTGAATTCGTGGTGTGAAATCGTCTTAAACAACTATAAATTTTTCCCTTTTATGACATCGTCAAATTCTGGACCCTCAGACATCTTGATGATTCCCCTAAGGATTGTTTCTTGAAGATGGCCTAAACATACACTACTTAGATGGAATTTTTGAGCACGCCACTATGCTCCTTGTGAAATTCTATGAGAAATGACTAGAAAATCAACATCATTCCGACATTGCCAAAAATCAGCCTCCAAGAGAATCTTTTAGATTCCACAAGATTCTCAAAACATTCCTTGTTGCTAAACACCTAAATTTTTGTTGCTCAGATGGATATTTTGACTGCACGATTGGAATCCTGGTGAGAAAAAGTGCAAAAATGAGTCAAATTCTGTGACTGGCACCTCTGGCCCTCGAGGGAATCTTTTCAACATATTAATATTCTCCACATTCAGGGTTCCACACCCTCTCCCTGGTCAAGGTTCCACCGCTCCTCCAATCTGTTGCCCCTACTCGACCAAATGGTTGAGTTTATATTTACTTTTCTATGCAGATAAACCAATAGAGGCCTATTGGGCCGTTGGTAGTGGGCGATATTTAGTGGGCCGATGACCTGGGGTCGAACCCGTGGGCTTCCCCCAAATATATGTTTTTAACAATAAAACAGACAGAGAGTTGAATATATGCATTGGACTAAAGTTTGGCATATTATTGTTTTTTGGTTCAACAGTTATGGAATCGTTACATTGATTTAACATATTTTTCGTTTGGTTCGTTCAACGATTATATAATATTGTGGCGTCGTCCCACGTGGGTTAGGCAGGTTCAACCCTTGCTGACCACTTATACATTTGGCATGCAGTGGTTAGGCGGCAACATTAACATTTGGTTTGTTTATATATAATATGTTGAATGTTGAATGAGCCAGGGGTGGTGGGTTTTGGCCATCTACCACCCCATTTCAATATTTTAATATTTAATACGATTGGTGGGGGTGGGCAGGTTAATATTTTTTTCTTCAGTTTTTACAACAAACCAGTTATTTTTAATTTTGCTGAAAATAAGGGCCATTGGACAAATTAACATTTCAACAAATTCGCCCATTTGGATGGTAAGGTTCCATGCACTGAGACTCGGCCAAATTGTTGCCTCATTGAGCCTGCCACTTGGCCAAGTTTGACCAAAACTTTGACCACGAATATCTAGAGTATAAGAACTTTGATTTTAGTGTCATTCACACTGTTGGAATTAGGGAAACGAGCACTACAATTTAGTTATAATTTCACCTCAATATGAAGACTTCTATTTTTAAACTATTTTTAGATTCTAACTAGTCCTGGAGCCACCTGGATCATATGATGTCCTAAAGATCATACAAAGAGCATGGGTGCATAGAGTTCGTTAATACATTTCCAATGGTATATACTTTTGTTGATGGTGTTGGATGTCACCAAAATATAGGGGGTCTCCTTGATGTGAATTCCCAATTAGACCTCACACCATTTGGTGTAGGCGCCCCATCCAGATATAAGGTCTGACCACTTTTGCAGATGATCTTAAAGGGATACCTTGGCTACAAAACATATACAAGATATCATGCACATCACTTTGTGGTAGAAAGTATGTAAGCTTTGTGAGGCACCAAGTGTAAGGTGTAAAAGGAGCTTCCACGCAAGAGATATAAGAAATGAGCCTCCAATAGAAAAGTATTAGTACTATCCCAAGAGAGACACGTGAGGGATATTGAGAAGATTCATTGATTAACTTGAAAATTAGTTCACAATATAACAATGATCATATAAACATATAACAACACCTTTCAACAAGATTCATAGCGAAAACAACAAAATAGTTCATTATCTTTAGTATGTGTAACACAACATATACCGCAAACATCTAAAGAATAGTCTTACAACATTTGCGATACATGCATGAAAAAGTGTTGGCTCCAAGAGCTTATGATAACTAATGAAAGTTCCAAGTACATTGTTACATTGATGAAACACTAGCTCCAATAGTGGAAGATGAAGCTACAACTTCTCCAAAAGAATTATCTTCTCCCTTATGTACAACTAGAGAAGCCAAGGCCAAATATCTAAAACTCCAAACCCTTTTCTTGAGTTATGAGGGCTTATGTATAACAAGTTACAATGACTCTTGAGTTTCCTCATGACTTTTTGACTTCCACAACCTACGAGCTTCTTTTACATTACATTTATCCACAAAAGACAAAATTACATCAAAATGGTGGCTAAATAGTACAAAACTATAATAAGAAAAAATATTCCTCATGAAGGAGAAAAATAAAAATTAATAGATTGATCATGGAGTTTGTTTGTCATGTAGGAGTGTCATGCTCTAAACTCTATTGCGATAACTTTAACTCTGATTGGAAAATATGCATTATATCACATCTTCACCTCCAAAGCAACTGATAATATGGATTTGGATCTAGTTTGTATGCTATTCCACAACCAAGCTAACTTCATGTGAACTTTGGTTGGCTCAATTGCATACTGTAGAATAGTATTCTTGGTGACCTCCAAGCCTTCTTGATCTGTTGCTTGCTTGATTTGTTTAGTAAATTATTTTATCTCCTGCATGATGACATCCTTGCCTCTCACTTCTCCAAGTGAACCCGCAAAGGGAAGTTTATATTTATGTGCTAGGGACTTTAAACCATTAAGTGGTTGAACATAAGCGACTATGGTGTTGATCTCTTGTTTACTAAGGTGTGTGTAGTTTTGAATATGAAGTCTTAATTGTGCTTTATCCACCTCAATTGGTATCTTTTCCTTCTTGACCAAATTCTTAGGAACATCAGTATACTTGACGCCCCAATCCTGTATCAAATCTATAACTCTGCTTGTAACCTTTAGAAGCTTCAATATCTCTTGAGATTTATTCTAGATTTGAACTAAGGGTGCCACCACCTCATTCAAGAGAATCATCTCACTGTATAGTTTCCTCATGGTGTCTTCCATTGGCTCAATTCTTCAAAAATAACTGACCGTAACCCTGTCATATTGATACTAGTAGAAGACAACTGTTGATTCTCTGCAACAAGGTGAACCACTTGTTGTTTTGCGACAACTAACTCTTTTTTCAACCATGGATTCTTGCTCATGAGATACTTTGTATTATCTTGAGCTATTGTCGCAAAATCCATGTTTGTTACCATGGCTGCTCGAGGATTTCTCCTGGTATTAGATGTTATCACCTTCTTTGTGGATATGGAAATTGGAATGATAAGATCATTGGGAAAGTACCTTCACATTTCTTGTACAATCCTCTTCTTCAACTAGTCGAAGGTAAAACTGGATACATCCATGAACTTGTCATTGGGTGGAGGAACAATGCCCATCTCACTAAATGGGAGATGGCCACTAGTGAGAGGAGGTTTTGGTTGCATGTCTGGTTCATCTTCAATTAGCTCGATGGCATCCTTCTCCTCCAACTTTGCTTCAAATTCATAGGCCATATGTTCTTCCTCCATTATCTGTGCAACTTCTTCATCATGTAAATTCTTCATTTCTCCTTCCAGCAACTGCTTCTGTTTTTCCTGTTCTATTTCTCTTCTCCTTTCCTCCTCTGCTTTCTGCTTCAATAAATCATCTTGCTTCTTCTTTCCTTCTTCTTCTTTCTGTAGGCACTCCTCTTTTTTGTGTTCTTCTTCTATCTGTTTTTATGTTTCTAACCTTCTCTCTTCCTTTTGTTTCCTCTACTTCTTTGCCTCAATTGCACCTTTACAAATTAGATAGTTTTGAACTTTCTACTACTTTCTTCCACTGGATCATGCTTCAGCCTCTTCTTAGGTGCCACAGTGTCCACTTGGACAATTGATTCCTATTGAAAATCATCCATCTGTACATCTGGTACCTGTGAAACCTAAGAGGGCTCTGCCTCATATCCTGGCCAATTATTTCTCAGTGCATTGTACCAATTCTTAATCTTCTCATCTTCTTGAATGACCATTGGCACATACAATCAAGTATATTGTATCTTATCACAATGTTATTAGCACACCTTTCTAGGTTCATATCTGTGAAATCTCATTATTCCAAAGTGAAGGCAGTTGAGTTCTTCAATTTTAGGTTCAACCACCTTAAGGCTCGTTAGCTCATAAAGTCGAATCTGTAAGGGAAGAGTGGGACAAGGATCCCTTTTCCTCCTATGGATATGTGCAAAAAACCCATTGCTCACTTGATATAATACCTCTAGTAAGACCACCTTATTGGTTACATACCTGACATAAGGTGAGGGGTTGTCTGACGCCCAAAACATATGATGTATGTGCTCTATTAACACTTATAAATTACCTTGGATGTGGAGGGAAATCACTGAGGTAACCTTTAAACTAGAATTTAAAATTGGAAGTTGGCCTTCTAATTTCGAGAGCTATCTCTCTTTGAGTCTGCTACTCAGGATCTGTTGGAGAGGTAAATCCCCTCTACGGATAGAGGCGATCCCTACTAGCCCAGAACGGGTCTAGCAACAATCAAACAATGCTATCACGCAAGTTCCTAATTGCAAATAAAGAGTAGGTGATGAAGACCTACTTGAGATCCAACGCTTTAGTTTGTGGAAGAGATGTCGCCTGCGTTCCTTTGCCTTGGCCGGTCACGATCCTCCACTATCCATGTGAACGGACACCTGCACACAAAGAGAACAACATAAACACAAGTGTGAAATCTAATATATGCAATTATACATCAGTCAGGAAGGATATAATTCAACATCAACCATTACAAGTACAACGAGAATGGAACCATAATGATAGTAATCTATTATTAATAATTCAACAAAGGAGAATACAACCAGCGTCCTGACGTCAAGTCCTCCTTTGGCTGGGTGCTCAGCTACACAAGTCTTGCAAAAGCTTGAAGGGGTGAGGGACAAGCTCTCTCTCTCTTTAGTGACAAAGTCTCCTTACTTAGGGAAAGCCTTATGGATACAAAGAAGGCTTCTTGCAACTCCAATCTTTTGATATCTTCCTTTCAGCACAAGTATTGCCACTAGAGTTAGAACTAGCTTGCTCAAGCCATGGAGACAAGCTTTTATAGAGGAAAAGGAAGAGATAAGGTCAATCCCCACAATAATGGATTTGGCTTCATCACTTGGAAACTTCCATGGAATGGTGGCAAACTACTTTCCATCCAAGGAGATTCGAAGCCAAACCATCCTCACTTAACTTGGAGTCAGTTTGGTGAATGAGTTGGACAAAACCTTCGGAGGTTTGATTAGTTCAAAACTTTGCCCAAAATGGTTGGCGCGATTGCGACTCTGGGACAGAGCACTAATGGCGCGCCCTTTCAATAGGATTTTCCCCATTGGCGCGGGCATAACACAGGGCACCAGCGCTAATGCAAAAAGGGTTGTTTTTAAGGGCAATGAGTAGGAGATGTCTTAAGGGCGTATGAAGCTCATGTTTAGAGGTGAGTAATTCAAGTGGTTTCAAGTCTTTTCACTTCTCACAAGTCTCGGAATGGGTCCTCCAAGATGCGGGAGAGGGGTAACAGGGACGGTGACAAACGGTGACAAATTACTGTGTAACAGATACCCCCTAAAGCATGAGGCCCGAGAGAGAGAGGGGTGAAGTGCTTTACAAGAACATGTGTGACCGAAACACTGCCGCCGGAGAACATGTGAAAAGAAGTACAACTGACATCTCAAGTACATGATATATATGTGGTATGGGCGCAACCATCCGTAACAGAGTATAAAAACTAGATCCCAGGCATGGACGCAGCCATCCGATGAGGATCTATGAATGGACTCAGGTATGGTCACAACCATCCAATGAATGAGTCATGTAATGATTACAAAAATCCAAAAAATGCAACCCGGATGTAAATATGCACAATTCGGGGTCTTGCGCTCCAACTCGACCCGAACATAGTACAAGTTCAAGCATGTGAATATAGGAGTCGAAGTCGAACATGCATGAACATCATCTGATTACCAGTCAATGATGAAAACTGTTAACGGACGCGAGAGGGGCCACCAAAAATGGCGATGGTCCTCAAGGTACTTAGGTACAATCCACGGTGTGCGAATCAATGAGCCGGTGTCAAACACCCGTAGAATCATCCGATCGGAGGCCAATGATGAAAACCTCGCGTCAAACACGAAGAACCTGCCATTGAGGCATGCAAGCTCCAAGGTACCTGAAGGGAGTCTCTAGGTCACCTTCCTAGATAATGAGCTGAAGTCAATAGGAAGTGATCTTGATCGAAGGTGGGCCATAATGTTTCCCACATCATCGACACGAGACGGAGAGGGACAATATGATTTTGTGTGAGATATCGGAGGGAGGTTGAGTATTCTGCAGAGGTCAACTTCTCTTGAACATATCGGCGACACAATAGTGGATTTGGCAGTATTTGATGTCAAATGATCAGGGGTCATGATGACAAGACGATGAGCAGATGAATGGTCAAACAGGATAACCCAAACCCATGGAGGCAAGTGTGAAACAAGATGAGATGTCCCCACCCAGACACGAATGCAAACAAGTGCCATGTTCAAGAGCGACATACTACCGATGACGACGATTATGATTCTTTTATTCCCCCACCATTTCTGGCGAGTACCCCGATTATTTTTGGATGGCAAGCTTGACGGGGATAGCATATGCTTGAATAAAACCCGATGTCATTAAAGTTTTAACGAGTGTGACAAAGGAAAAACTCGACGCCTTTTCATGTTTAGAGAGTTTGAAAAGACCGCGAAAAGGAAACTCCAGGGGTGTCCTTTTTCGTAAATTTGTGTCTCTCGATCCCGAAAAAGTATAAAACTATGCTCGAAAGAACCGCCCGACCATTATGACCGAGGAGTACTTTTCGTGAGTAGTGACACCGACTCGAAAAAGTAAAAAAAGCGATCAATATCACGTCGTTTCGCTCCCATTAACGAACCTGAAACGACAAAGGCCCGACGATCTTTTCATTCTTTATACGGTCGGAAAAAGAGTTTAAAGACGACCGCCTCTTATTTACGTTTATCGAGTCAAGAGGAATAACTCGGCAATCTTTTCATCTTTAAACGGTCAGAAAAGAGCTAAAAGAAGACCTCCATTTCTATTCTCTTTAACGAGTCAAAAAGGAAAAAAGACTCGGCAATCTTTTCATATTTTACGAGTTAGAAAAGAGCTTAAAGGTGACTCATCAGTGGTTTCATTTTTACACAAGCTTGAACCATGGAGAACTCTGCTTGGATTCGGTTTCATGTTTACACAAGCTTGAAACGAAAAACTGTGCTTGTTATAAGTTCGCATGCCCCCAACATAATGACGCAAAACGAGGTACCTGCCCCCCAAGCTTCATTGCATTCAACAAAGTGGATGGAATGAAGGTTCACTTTCGAGATCTTGGAAAGACTCGACTTGTATTTTACGAGATCTTAATCAAAAGACTCGACTTGGAAAGGGAGTTGTTTCTTTTTTTAATGAGGTTGACACAATAAAAGAACTATCCTCATAACCCTTGTTTCATTTTTTAACGAGCTTGACACAAGATCAGGAACTATGCTCGGCCCAGTCCTAATTTCATTTTTTAAGGAGCTTGACATAGGAAATGAACTATGCTCCGACCAATCCTAGTTTCATTTTTTAAGGAGCTTGACATAGGAAAACGAACTATGCTCCGACTAGTCCTAGTTTCATTTTTTAAGGAGCTTGACATAGGAAAGTGAACCATGCTCCGACTAGTCCTAGTTTCATTTTTTAAGGAGCTTGACATAGGAAAGTGAACCATGCTCCGACTAGTCCTAGTTTCATTTTTTAAGGAGCTTGGCATAGGAAAACGAACTATGCTCCGCCCGAACTTCATCATAATGAACAGGAAGTCGGGGCTTCCAAGAGTGGCGCTCCCGGTGGGAGGTCAATGTCTCGGAAGTCGGGACCCAATGCCCCTAGAACACTATGCATGATAGCGGCATTGCTGGATATAGGCATGGGAGAGGTGGCCGCGTAGTTGATCTGGGGTGAGACAGATTCAACTGGTGGCCGAGAACCAAGAGGGAAGGACAATGGCGCCGGAGGGGCTTGTCGACGAACGAACGATAATTGGTCCATCTTCACCATTCTTCCATCGTGTGGAAAGCAAACCACACGGAAAAGTGAAGAAACAAGGGCTCCCATGGCATACACATAGTCGCGCCCAAGGAGAAGACTGAAGTCTAAAGATCCTTGGGTAACTGAGACGTCTATATAGACAGTCTTGCCTCCCAAAGTGATAGGGAACTTTGGAAGGATCCCTAATGGTTGACTCGTTC